>BMAO01031072.1:0-66965 GCA_019973975.1 Trichonephila clavata | reverse complement strand
CAAAAATATTATATTTTAACGTTTGTATTTTTCCATAATAGTTATGTTGAAACTTAATTGTTTCGATTATTTAAAAAAAAGAATTCATGAATAAATGAGCAATAGATAAACTGAAAAATAATGCATAAAAATCACGAAGCAAATGCCTTTTAATCACTAACTAATAGAAAAATTCTAATAAATTTATCCCAAAGTAAGTTTTTAAAAATTTAAAAACTTATTCAAGATCATGAAAAATGTTTGGTGTTACTTTTCACACGGAATAAAACCGTCGAAAATCTTTTTTCAAATGTTAAATGAGAATAGAACATAAACAACTGGAAAATATATAATCAATTATAAAACTTGGAAAAAATGAGAAAAAAAAGGAACTATTTTTAAATATGATAAATTAGATTCCGAAATCTAAGATTAATGCCGTGTACACAAATAAATCCCAAATATATCAAGAACTTTAGCTGTGTATATATAAATTACAATGGAGAATAATATAATAGAGATACATAAGAATTTTTTATGGATCAATTCGTAACCGTTTTTGTAACCATGCATACAATTGCAAACACATTACATAACACCAATTCATTTCAAACAGTATTCACTTTTCAAATTTTTTTTTTCTTTTTTCAAGTCTGCCACGCTTCTTAGCTACTTGAATGAGATAAATGTGATTAATTAATAAAACATCCCAGGAATGGTTCCAAACCAAGATGAGTATTTTCGTAAAGTCAAATTAAAATGCCAAAAGATTTTTTAACTTAAAATTACAAATACATTGGAATAATTATTCTCATACGTATGATACAAGTACCGGTTACTGCTCACCAGAACATGTTGTGCATGCACTATGGTACACCAAAACATTTTTCGATTACGGTGCGTAATAACCTTCATACTACATACTTCGGGAGGTTGATTGGAAGGGGCGGACCTATTACTTGGCATCCATGCTCTCTGAACCTCAGTCCTTTAGATTTCTTTTTCTGAGGCCACGGGAAATCACCCATTTATGAGACGTAGGTGGCAGCATTGACAGATATCGTGGTAAGAATCGTAGTTGCTTTTGCTGATATCACTAGCACATCAGATTTGTACCAACGCTTCCGAAAATCCTGCATGCATTGGTGTCAGCTATGCTAGGACGTATGTGGCCATAACTTGGAATATATTCCTGAGTCAATCACTTGTCGTTTTCATGAACATCGAGCTGGGATGCATTGTTCTTATTGTAAACATACTTTACTTTAAAAAAATTTATTGCTTCCACTTATTTTTCCTTTTTTCCCATTCGACAACATATCCTTCATAACTATTTTATTGCAAATTGCGCCGATTAAGTGTGGTTTGCAACACCGTGTTCTATTATGATTTGTCATTCCCAGGGTGCCTTCTAGCAGCCATCTAAATGTATCAATCGAATTCGACAACACTCTGTAGATCTCTATAAAAACCTATCTCATTTTATTTATGTAAAATGATGTCGATTTTATGAATCATGTACTACAGTTACCTTTCCTGTGAGAGATTGAAGCAATTGTTTGAAATCAATATTAATCTCTAAATATGTTACGTAATATAACATTTCAATCCAGCTTAAAGTTTCTGATCTCTATTTTATAAAAATTCTTTAAAAATCCCAAGGTTTTGGTGAAAAATATATATTTTAAGGATACATCATTCCTTCTATTTCCAGAACGTGTTGCAATGTACGAATAACATTTTTCTTTCGGCTTAACTTGTCGTGAAGGAACGCCTCAGCTAACTGAACAAAGAATGTAGAATATTTATCACTTATATCATGAAATAGTAGAAATAAATTCTAGAATTTTTCTTTGTGACACGGGGTAGTAAAATACTAATGTTTGAACTACAGACTAAACACTCAGCTTTCCCTGCGATAAAAAGAACCTATATGGAGGCGTCATAAAAAACAGTGTAACAGAAAGACAGAAAAAAAGTATATTTGTATAAAAGCATATAAAGAGAAGTAGAATGTGTATACTATTTTTTATCTCAATATTTCATCCATTATTTAGAGATAAGCTCCACATCTGCTTAAACCTCACAAATGACGAAAAATTACTTTATATGATAGACAATATATATAAATTATGATATATGAAGCTCTTTTGATGACAAGGTCTTTATTATCGTATAAAAATTCGTATATATGTTTATTTTCAGTTAAAGAAGTTATGATAGTAATATAAAAAAGAATAAATGAAATATAAGGAAAACAAAATATCCGTTATAGTTTTCCTTAGCTAAAAAGGTAAAAAAATTGTTTCAATGTATATTTAACCATTTAGGACAGGAGTTACAAAAACGCAACATTAAAATTCTAAATTTTTTAAAGATTGATTTGGTTATTTTTCAACTAAACTAATTTATCTTTTATTTTAATACTTTAATTGAGACGATTATATATTTTTTTTGAATTAGCACCATCTTCACACCTAGATCAAAGGATTATAGTTTCACGCTTTGAAGGAAAATAAATGGCTATTTTCAAATAATTGTTATACAGGTTGGCACATGCTTAATCCTAAAACAGTTGTTTCTGTTGAATCAGTCAGAGAATAAAAAACAAAATTAAATTAAACGGTTAAATATAGCTATTGCTTTTTTAACGGTTAAATATAACTATAGCTATAATATGTGTATTGTAAGTTTGAGGTTATTTTTTTTCTAAATGAGTTTGCCAATGAAAAAAGGTGATGATTAACATTAGAAGATGACTTAAAGTATTTTCACGAGATAGATGGTGAGTAGAAGTACGGAGATATAATAATTCTGAAATGAGTTAAATAAAAATTCAGAAATCTATCGCTGTTTCTTTGATGAAAACATCTGAATAATTGCAGATATATATATATGAATGTACCTACTGTCACCCAAAACGGATGACCATATGCTATCCAAAATCTAATTTTGAACATTGTTCAAAAACTCATTTAGACCATATTATTACTGAAAGCTTTAGTAAAGAGGAAAATGTATCAGCACTTCAGAAGTCAAGCAATTGGTATGTGTGATAAATATTCATGCAACATATCTTTATACATGCAACATATTTCAATGGCATTCATATTTACAAAAGATAATTTTTTTTAATACCACTTTGGACTAAAACTGCAAAAACACACCATTTGGAACTCTTATAAAAATAAATGTTTGTTAATCACTATTATTGTATTATTTATGCTCAAATAAGTCCAAAACTTCAGTTTGGAAGAATTATAAAAGAGGGGGCGTACTTAAATGGGCTTCAAATTTACATAAGTTACTTCAGCTAATTTGAAACGAATCTCTTATCAGATAGTTGATACGATTTTTTAAAAAAAATTTTAAAGAAATTATAAAAAAAAAAGAAATATTTCAAGCTGATAGTAAAATCATTATCAATACTAAGAGCTTACTGAATCATATTACTATGGGCGTAATTATATAAAATATATGTCTGAAAGCATCAAGTAACCACAAGCAGGAGCATTAAATTTACTAAAAAAACTCAGCAAATAATTTATTTTTTGCAGCGCTATGTAGTGGCAGAATTATACAGAAACTATACTTTTTCCTTTACTCTTTGTTTAAGAAAAATAGCATTCATTTCAGAATAAATTAGAAAGAAAATTTCAGTTTTGCAAGCAATATAAATTTCTTTTAAAGGTTTAATATTTCTCAATTTTATAAGTGTAACATATAAATTTGACAAAGTATTAAAAAAGTGAACTAAAGTTGTTTTTTAAAAAAAATAATGTATTTTAATACGCTTTACTTAAATTGAAAAAAAAAATAAATCAGTTTCTTTTACATTTGTCTGCTCCGTAAAATAGCTGGAAATCCAGAAATTACATATTTTTCTGAAACAGATATTTATACAAAATCTCTTACATTTTTTATACATACACATATCTATTTTATAAGAGTTTAGACAGTTAAGGTAAGCAGAACAGGATTCAATTATGCTCACTACTTCATAAAATGAGCAAAACAATTTCCCAGAATATGAGCAAACCTAAAGTTACTATAAAAACACTTACGTTTAAAAAAAGAACATTTATGCCATTTTTCTTAAAAATAGTTTTTTATGAACTGTAATTAATACATTTCACAGAAAGATTGTTTATTTCATATATGAGTATGAAATTCAGTTTTCCACTTATTCCATTTTTAGCCAGAAATTGTTTTTTGACTCGCTAGACTCCATCTTCAATCTTTGTGCATTTGTTTTTTTAACTTTTTACATATTTATGACGGTAATTTGTTCTTCTATTGTTCTGCTATTATTTCTTCCTCTTTCATGATTTTAGAAGGATTTAATTTTTTCCCTTCATATATATATATATATATATATAGGTGTATGGTGCGTGTGTGTGTGTATACTTTGTAGAAAGGTTATATCTGGAATGACAGACACATTGAAAGAAATTACCTATGAATATACAAATAATTAACTTTTGGTGGTTAGGGACTGACTAGCTGGTGTTTCAGTGCATTGAAACAAAGTATTCGGATGGTGTAAGAAAGTATAGTTTTTAAGTGATTGAGACCTAAAATGATTACACCATTGTTTCATAGCAGGATTTGTAATAAGTATATGGATTTGTCATCATTTCAGATGGAACAAGTAAATTGACTAAAGAAAGCGGTTCGTCAAATTACTGAATCATGGGACTTTTTAATGGGAACTACTTTGCGGTTGAGTATTGATGTGAATGGGTGAACCAAGTGTTGTCAATGAACAAGAAAGTAGCGGTCTTCTAAGAGAGACACATACCCTGATGATAGATCTATTCGTGCCTTTCATTAATCATCTAGGGAAAATATTTTTAACTGTTATATATTTGTAAAATCGCTACCCGTGGAGGAATCGTAAAATATGTAAGTGTGAGTTGTTATGTAATCTCCGAAGAAAGGATAAAAATATAATAGATGGTATTAAGACACAACGGTATTTAAATTATTAGTTAATAATAGAAGATCGAGGAGTTTCAGAAAGATGATCCTACATTTGGCTGAGCAAGTTAAGTTGTCAAGCCAAGACCAGTGCCATTATGTTGGATCTTAGCAAAGGATAACTGCGCCAATTATTTGTTATATAGATTTTTAGAAAAGTAAATAAAAAAGTAAACAGCTCCCTTGGTTAATAAAACTCTCTGATAGTAAACTGAAAGCAAAATAAGCATGTGGATTTTATTATAATGTCTGTTTTTCTATGTCTCTAACTTCATCAACGACCGCGGGGTCTCGACGAGGTGAACGTCTGATAGGTGCTCATATAGGTCCGATAGCCCACACATGATTCATTCTTAGTAATGACCCAATGGGATTCTAGTTACTAAAATAGTAGGTTATGCAGCTGTTGGAGATAATCATGGTCATTAAGTAAGTTGCTATTACTGTTGTGCCTCCCTAGATTTATTTGAAGAGGCATGAGCTGCAATTAAGGTGAAATTACCGACTTTAGGTTATATTGAGTCCAGCCTCAAAATTTTTTGATGGACCTCGAAGACATTTTATGATATAATATACCGATTTTTAATATTGAGCAGTGCTCCTCAAACTTTCAATATTTGCGACCCAATATTCACATATAATTTTCATCACGCCCCAACCACATCCATACAATAACAATGTATTGAATTCAATAATACTACAATTGTGACGCTAATTCTACAGTACCACTTTAACATATTAAATGCCAATGACATATATAAACGTCTCGTTCGGCCAGAACTTTAATTGCCCCTGACGTAATATGTATGTTTTTCCGAAGTACGATATTTTCTGTGCACTGCTATTCATAGAATTACTCCGAATTCTTTGTAATGCAACAAAACGACCTTGTCAGCGTTTCCTAAGGGCTTACTTGTTTCAGAGGATTTACTTATTTATTCCTTATTTTCCCTTCCTCCCTCCTAATACATCCATACGCTTGGGTTCGTAAGCGATGGCATTGGATATAGAATTTCCTTACTTTTGCTCAGCATTTAAGGGATTAATTAGGAACAGTACAAATTATTAAGATACGTGTTAATTTTTGTATACAATTTTAAATATGACCAGCGTAGGTCACTGTAATGTAGGCACTGGTAATTATTAAACTTTTTCTTAATATAGTATTGTTAAATTAATTATAAAATACCTCGTGCGCTAGTGAAACATTTATAAATGCATTATATCAGTGTAAATGTGTATTGCATTTCTTATTATGTCAAAATGTTTTTGTTTGTTTACTTTCAGTAAATTAACAATGTTTTTAAATAATATTTTGTTTTCGACTTTCCAATATGCTCACTCCCCCCCTTTTAGAGTTATCACATCCCCCTAGGGGAGTGCACTCCACAGTTTGAGATATAGAGTATCATTTCATTTGATAGTTAGCTACCTTTGGCACGCTTAATACCTTAGAACACGGTGAGACTCTGTACCTCATACTGTTACCATACTTTTTATGGACATCTGGATTTAATATTTCAAGAGAATGTCAAACCATGCATGGCATGGATTTGTACTTCGTGCATTTCCAACGCTTGACAATCTCCAGATCTCTCTCGAACATATCATGTTTGGTCTTTGATAATTATACGTAATCTCCCATCCCTGGGGCATTCCAAACTGATTAGCGCCAAGCATTTCCACAGAAGAAAATGTCTAAACGGAAAACCATTGCATCAGACACAAATATATGCAAACGACTTAAGGATTTTTCATGATATAAAGGCGCTGTTCCTGAGTGGAATATTGAATAATACGTTTTCAAACATTAATATTTTTATAGCATATCGTGTTTAATACATATGCATCACATCTAGAGCGCAATTTTGTTTCCTTTCCAATATATATATATGTGTGTGTGTGTGTGTGTGTGAGTATGTGCATACACTTGTGTATGTATATATGCTTGTATGAGAGTGTGTCTTTGAAAGTGTAGTATAATACTAAAACCCTTTTTTGCACATTCATTTTTGTGTGCTATAGCTTCTGCCATCTTATAATAAAGTAGTGGCTAGCAATTGACCATAGAATAATGTTATATCTCAATAAACAATAAACCGTAAAATCTGGCGTATAACGCGCACTTTTAGCTAAAAAAATAACATAAAAATTTACGGGTGCGCGTTATACACCGGGTATATAAATAATATATTTAAAAAATGATAAGCACAAAAAAAAAATACTCGTATACATAAATCGGGTAATAATACTGTTTATTTAAAAGTAATCAGTTACCTAAAGAACTTTAAGGGTTGTTGATCTAAAATATACTATTTTTTTTAAAAGTCTCGAATAATTCCTCACATAAGGAGGGAAATATAAGAGCACTGCACACGTACATTTCAGGTTCCTTCATAAAAAAGAAGGTGCACATTATACGGCGAATATACTTAAAGAGTAAAAAGTTCAGCTTGAAAGTGTAAGTGCGCGTTATACGCCGGGTTTTACAATAAATTACATATATGTCGATTTTTTAAAAAAATAAATATCTTAGACATGTCGGTTTAGGCATAACGAACGATTTAACGAAAATTGCATGATTCCTTTACGAGAAATAGGTGTAGAAAACGAGCTGAACAAATATTTGTTTAACGGATACGTAAAAATCTTCTTTGTTTAACGGATACGCAATGAATCAACGGATACTTCTAATTTTGTTTACTTCTAAGTATCCATAAATGAATTATTTCATATGAAAGCGACATTGATACAGAAGAAAGGGGGAAAAACCCTAGAAAGTAAGAAAATGGAATTTCTGATTAATTTACAAAATATAAAGAAAATATGTAATGAAAAAATATTTATTAATTAAAAATGATTCAAAATAATTTTAATGAGGTAAATTTGTTTAACATGATGAAAAGAAAACTAATTACACTCACAAAAAAATCAAGATAAACTGAAGAACAAACAAAAGCATTTCCAAGTTATCCAATTTACAAAGCTACTCGTAATTTTTTTCTCTTCAATCTTATTTTAGGTGATGAATTAATATGATTATATCTGATGATAAAAATAATTCAATAATAAAAAATGACATGCTGAAAAACCATATTTGGTTTAATCATATTAGTTGTTATTTTTGCATTTCTTGAAGAAGTATTTTTTTGCAGAAAAAATTAGCTGTTTCTCAATAATTGCTATTTTTATTAAATATTCTTATAATTATTTTCAGTATAATTTTATTCCGATAATGCTGGAAAAAATGCATTAATATGCCTCATGAGTAATTGATCCAGTTGTTTTGCATTAACAAGGCGTTGCAATGTTTAGTAGATTAATGTATTTGTATCACTTGACTTAATTTTAGTAGAAATTCAGAGTTGCGTGTAAAATTTGTTTAATGCATTTAATTGGATTTTGAATTCAAATGGAATTTTCTTATATGGAATTCGTACGACTATTTTAAAAAGTTTTTAAAATCTGGAGTGTTATTTTTAAACACATTATCTAATGTTCCGGTTTCAAAATAATTTCATATTTAAAGTTGTTTGATGCAACAAATCTGTAAGACAGTAAGACTATGATGGACTTCATTTAATTTTAAATTTTATTCTAACAACTAAATTTAAATAACACTTAATTACTCACCATATCTGAATGAAGCTACCCACATTTTTAAATCAAATGTAAAGACGTACTCTTTTACTTAATTCTCACAAAATTAATCAATTACAAAACAATTCGATAGTTACTTATACTTCCATTTAGAAAATAACTTTAAAGTACTTTAAGTTTATCGGATTCCGTATTTTAAACTGCTGATTATCAAAATACAATACCTGGTGGGAAAGATGTAGCTATCAGAAAAATCAAAATTGTGCATAAATAAAGTTATTGGAAATTGTTTTCTCTGCCCGAGTTGAGAAAAATGATGGAATCTATGATGAGAGTGATGCCCAGTTGCCAATAAACGCTTCTATACGCCTCCACTTCAAATGTAAGATATTTTGGATGTCTTGTGATCACGTTGCTTCAGACATTGTCAAAAATTACATGGTGCAGTTACAGGTGATACATTCTATCATCGATTGCAAGTGTTCAGTAGGTGATGGATCAGAATATGAAGGTCATGTTCGTTATATACTCTTTTGGGCGAAAATGACATGAACATTGAGTGTCACTTGTGTTCACGTATTGTCTTGTTGGAATGCAACAATAGGCAAGCAATGAAAGTAAAAGAGGACGGAAGGTTCCAAAATTTCCGTGATAGAGCGCTGGCTGTTGATTCTACCGGTAGCATGTTCTGGGGAAGAGATGGACTGCAATACCTCCTCTAAACATATTATCGGCTCAAGAGATACGAATGATTATGCATAAGGCAAACGATAAGTAATCTCTCTCCATGATGAATCTAGACTCTAATCTGAGCAAATTGGCACTGCTGTGGCTGGCATCCGGGCATTTCATCGCCTTGCAAAGGATACCGTATGATATGTACGAGTATCGATTGTTGTTCCACATACCTTGTTTGTTGTGATAATTTTTTATGGGATTTGAATGTTTCTATTGTGGAATCTTATTTTTGTGCTACCAAGTTTTTCCAATGCATACTAGGAATGATTTATTTTTAATTATGATGCATTGAAAATGATGTTATGAGTGAAGATAACAAAACTTATAATGAACAAAACAATAACCACAGATTTATTATTGATAATACAAATATATTTTTATTTGATATACAAATAGACACGCCTTTGCTTTAGTACAAATTTCTACGTTTACAAATTCTTCGAACTTCATAAATTATACAGATAACAGATCTAAATCAAAAAATGAAACACATTTAGGCTGCATATACAATGTCACACATATTTCACAGCTTGGAACAACTTTAACTATTTTTAAAAAAAGAACAAATCAAAACATACTTCACTCTTTCAAATTAGCAGATGGCTTGGATCTGAAGTTCCCGCCCTAATTACAAAAGTGGTACATTCTACTGCTCCACCACGTACACTCTTAACGTTTCGAACGCAATCGAACGTTCTCCGAATTATTAAAATGGAAACAGAAAAGGGATATCGAAGCAAAAGGTAGACACGGTGGTGCAGTCATCACTCATAATTTGCAGAGCGGAAACATCAAATCGAACTCAAGCGTTGATTTTAAATGCAGGGAGGAACAGTGGTGTATGGAATTGTTCAAATGAAGAACTGTTCCGGTGGTTGATAATTGATGATATAGAAATATTTCTGTGCCCATATATTGCTGTGATTTAAATGAGTGAAATATGGAAAAATATTACTTTGCCGTATTGCTGATTAATGGTTTTGTTAATTTTTCCCAATACGCAATTCTATTTAGAAAATTTATTAGAAATACAGCATATCATTTATTGTTTGTAAAATCTATATTACTTGAATAATGAGTTTAAGTAGTGACTTCTAATTTTTATCAATTGTTTCATCTCGGGTTTCATTAATTAATTTCTTACTAGATTATACAGTGTTTTTCTTAATACATAAATCTAAAATAGATGATATTCCAGTTGCTGTGACAATGTGATTGACAAATGATAACATCAGCGTGTTACAAAAACATTTCGTAACATAATTTAATAGCTATAACTCTATTATTACAGACATATTAACTTTTCAAAATATTTTAATAGGACAAATAGTTTATAAAATAGCATTTATTTTCATTAGAAAAATTTCAGCAACAGTATTACATTTTGTTTACTGATAGGGAGGTAACAGATTTTAATTCACAAGCAAAAAAAATTGATTTTCATTTTGTATAACTTAGGTTTTATTTAGCTTATCTAATTATATATTTTAACAGTTGAAAAAATACCTTCTTTCTTCAAAACATCTAAGCTGATAGAAATGTACTTACTAATAATTTGGAAATTTTGCTAAATTATTTAATAAATAAAATTTGATATACTATATGTTGCAAATCTTTCATGAATAGTTTTATCAACATATATCAAATTTAAATTTATAAAAGATATGATTCAAAAATAATGTTTTTATAGTTTAATGATGGGCTGCATCATAACTACCTTAAAATAAATATTAATATCTAGTAGACCAATTTTATTTTGTTGTTGCTATACTTTAAAATAAAAGAGAATTTATCTCTGGTCTACATAATTAAACTCAGAACTCATTCTTCTCCGAAAGTGCTACTCCAGAATGATGAAAACTCATGATCCGACAAGGTTGAAAATGTGCTTATTAGTTATTTACTTTTAGGGGGGGCTTAGAAAAATATATATATAAATATTGAGGAAGATAAAACTGTGTTATTTTTGTAATACTTAGTGTATATATAACTCTATCTATCTTAGTGTATGTGTGATTTTAAGAATAAAATTTCTACGATAACTTGTGCTTCAAAAATGAAATATCTTCCAAATAGTAAAAAAAAATCCAATAACACTTATAGTAATTATTCTAAAAACTCTTTCGATTGCAAAGAACAGCATGTCTTAAGATAATTACATTTAATCAAATTATCTAATTAATTATTTAATTAATTTATCTTAGAACATAAAGTAAGTTTGAAAAAAATCACTGACATCAAATTTGAATGTTTTTAAGATATTTATTTCTGAAAATGTTTTTACCCTGCGGTTTATGACACTTAAGATGCATCAAGAAATATATCAATGGAATTAAAATTACATTATGTCCAATGTATTTTTATTTTTGACGTTTTTCTTAGCATTGAAACATTTGCTAAAATTTTATAAAAATAATATATTTTTAAAACACACAAGATGTGATACATGCTATTTTTTAATAATTAATGACTTTATATACATATTTTTGTTTTTAAACAATTATTTTTTTTCTCAAAATCAATTTTTGAAATTTTGTTTACGAACCTATTCAGATGCTTTGAAATACTGAGACTTATAATTTTATTATATTACTAACTAAGCTTTTTTAAATAGGTCAATTAAACAAAGAAATAATTTATTCTTAATGCCTCTATTATTAATTTTTGACTAAGCAAAGTATATGGCAAAACTAATGGTCTATAGGTTGAAATATTTATAACTATATGATATTTACGTATGAAATCAATACAGACATTTTAATTTTTTTTTTGTTGTTTTTTTTTGTGTGAAATAAATTAGGTTGATGCAATTTATGCTCTCAATTAAAGGGAAAATGTTTAAAAAATCTTGCTATGAATGTTTCAAAAAATAATCAAAAACAATATGATGGAAACATCTATCACCATGCAAATTAACATGTTAAGCTCAGTACAAAATAAATAAAAAATAATGTACATTTGTATCATTTTTATTCCTAATGGTATTTAAAAAAACCCAGTTAGTATTATAATTATTTTAATCCCATCTGCATTTCGGTACTCTTCGTTAGTATTCTTGTCATCAAGGCCATCTTTCAACTAATCTTCAATTTCCCTCTCTTCTAAATTTCTTTACAAAAATAACGTAAAATAAACATGTAGTAAAATGACTTTCACCATACATAAGAAGTGAAACAACTTCATATCAATGTAAATTTTCATCACATGATTTTGGGAAGTTTGTGTGGGGTATTCGATATAAACTGACTAAAAATGTAACTGAAAAGCGAAAAACAGACCGTTTTTCCTCTCATTGTCACTTTTATTAGCTATAAAAATATTAGTTATAATTAGTTATAAAATATATTCGAGAAAAATCGCACTATTTTTCCACCCACAACAAATAGTGGAATGACGCTCAAACCTGCTATGATGTTTGTGAAATTTGATATTTTTTGACAGCTACGTTCCTTATTACGGTATAGTCATAAAAAAATTACCAGGAAACAACCAATTTACAATACACCCGTTTTTTGTTCACTAAATGTTATGATGGAATTTTTCATCATCAGGCAAAGCAGGGTTAAGAGGACATGTTATAAACCTCGATATCAACATGGCACATGATCATACAGGTAAATATAAAATGTATGGTATGCAATTTGCTTAAATATTCAATGTCATACCCCATTCTTTATTCATCAAACAATCACAGTTTGCGAACTGAATCATTAAACGAGCTGCCTGATCAGCTATTCAAGATGAATAGTGGATTGATTTATTCTGCATACATCCTCAGCTTTGTCAAGTTATCCGATAAAACATTTCAAACATCAATGTCAGTTTAAATGATGCTAATGCCTTGGAGCATATTTTTATATATGCTTTAAAATAGTGGGAAAATTGTTTTTAATACTCTTTTCTTTATTCCAGAACATTTTTAATATCTAATTTGTTTATACCGCCATGTTTTACTTTCGCAGCAATATGGATAATATGCTGTTAATCTCTTTTAAAGCAGGAGATTTTTCGAAAAAACTGATAAAGAAGGATTTTTCAATTATTATTTTTTTTTTTACAGAAAATCAATTTATAGGTCTAGTGCAAGTTCTTTTTTGTACTTTTAGTAGTGGGAAGATTACTGGGAGGGGGTAATAGTTATAACCAAAATTTTTATACAAACAAAGTTCAAATAATCGTATAGCATGGTTATTTAGACTTTAAAATATTAAAATCAAATTAAATATAATTGTCATACCCACAAGCCATAAGGATAACTAAACATTCATTTTGTTATGATACACTATGAAGCATGATACGGCGAAATGTCCAACATTACAGTTTCTACAATAATATCTTGCTCATTTCCTTACCTTTTTAACCCATCTATTTCATGAGATCTATGGTAAATAAATTTAAGTATATTTTAAACTGTCTGGATTTACAAGAACGGATCTCGGAAGGGGATTAGAAAAGGATAGTAAGTTTGAGACATGGACATGTGCAAATGTTTCGGTAACTTTTACCCTTATCAGACACGGATAAATGCGTTAAGAAGATAATTTAACAAAAAACTATTGAGCAACTCATTGAGAAAACTTCATAATTCCTTATTTATCCAATGTAAATACGTATAAAAATGCCACAGCATGTAAAAAAATATGCTATCCAAATAAATTAAATGTTTTGTATAAACTTAATTATATCTGATTTACCCAGACAAATAATTTAAAGTATTTTATCTGTAAACTCCACCTCAATTAAAAGTTTTAAGAAATTACATTAAATACTTTGTTAAAAGTAGTATAAGTAAAAAGTAGCATATTTGCTAAAAGTAGTAGTTAAATACTTTGGAGACAGTTGGGAAATTTTCTATATAATTGAAATAAAAGTGTTTGTTATTTTGAATAAGTTTCTTTTTTTTAAGTTTAATTCAAGTATTAATTTAAATACATATTACGCCTATAGGAAGTAAATCATTTGAATAATAACATCATTAATTAAACCTTCTGGTTTTAATGAAAATATTTAATTTTATTTTCTGAAAGAAATGAAACATGTTTTTGACTTATGATAAATTTTAATTTAAGTATAAAAACAGGATCCAGTTATTTAGCAAAATAATAAACATTATAAGACTGATAAGAAGTAAAATTGGGACTTAAGTATTTATATAAGAACTCATATAGTGATATGAGTTAGTAATTTATTAAAAGTGTCGTTTTTTCATTTCGAGGTTATTAACAAATGAAATATCATTTCCTATCTTTGCGAAATACTTTACTTTTGTTTGAGAAGTATTTCATAATTATAAAACTGATTAGTATCTGTTCTTTGAATACTTCATGTTGTTTTGTAAGAAACTAATTAAACTGTCATGTTGCATTATTTATAATATTTCTTATTTTAATTACATTTTGCTATTATTCTTAATACTATGGTTCCTTTTCCGAAAAGGCATGCAAAAATTTTCCTCACATTATAAAAAAAAATTTAAATTGTAAACATAAAATTCTTATTTTTCTATAACAGACAAAGGGAGTTGATACGAATTTTTAATAAATATTCTTTTCCTCTCTAAAACGTAAGAAAAATAACTGATTCCTGTGCAAAAAATTGTAACAAAAACCCCTTTTGGCGTTTTTTTGCGAATCCTTGTTATTTTTACAAAGAAGAAAAAGATCATTGTAATGAAATGTATAAAAGTGTAAAGAAAAACTTCTTGGAAGTAAACCAACAAAGCATAAATTGATATTCAAATAACTGTGTGAGATTTACATCAAATATGTTAAGTTTTTATAGAAAATAGACTTATCATTCATTAAATTTAACTGATGATTTTCATTTGAAATCATTTTATTTAATTTTTGAAGTTATTCTATATATAATTTCACGTTTAATAAATCAAATATTATTGCGAATAAATCTATTTATTTTTAAAGAAAATATCTCTTTGTTTACATTAACGTGGTGCTTTCATGAGTGAAAATCTGAGATACTCAGTTAAATAATTATTTGCTTCCATGTACATAATTATGGATCATAACTATATCTAATAAGGTAAACAAATTTATTTTCTGAATTTTCTTGGGTGCTGAAAAAAATATTTTTAAATAAAAGTTACTATTTAAATAAATATAAAACTAAAACCGACTTGTTTTTCCTCAATAATACGTCAAACAGTTAATATTAGGATTTACGCTTGAAAATTTAATCTTCTTTACCAATAATCTAAAGTAGGAAAATTGAACATTTTTTTTTTTTTTGTAAAGGCATTTAGTGCAATAATTATATACTTATACCACATGTTGTCTTATAGTAATAAACTGTACTCTCATAAATATAGCACATAAATTTCTGGCAAGATTTTTACCACCCTATATATATATATATATCTGGTAGGCATACTACCAATTACAACATCCGTGATAGAACACATCTAGCCTATTTCAAATAGTGACTCTTTAATTAGAGCAAAATTATCATTCGCTGACCCGCAGTGATTTAAATGTGAAAGCAAGGACTCTCACCTGATTCCGATGAATATGATCATAGAATGAGTTTATAGATTCAACATTTCTCTTTGAATTATTATCATAAACAATTTGCACAAGAATTGAGTATTAAAGCAATTTACGACTTATTAAATCTATTGCAATAAATTAAATAATAGTCTGAAAATGATAATTTTTCAGTTAATCTACATATAAAACCGAGTTTAACACATACACACATAGAGTGTTTTGCATTATTTATTCTAATTATTTCTCTTGAAATATTCTAAGAACAATACTTCAATTTACTATTTTCTAAGATTATTCATCGAATTTTCAAGCAATGTCACACATATAAGGTTGAAAACTTAAGTGTTAAAAAAAATACAAACGATAAATGGCCCAATTGTTTCATTATATAAGCTTAATATTAAAATATAATTACACAATTTGCATCTCATAAAAATGATTTTTTTAAAAAAATTAAAAATTGAATTTATTAATAACATTTTTTTGCAGGTGAATGCAAAAGAATTAATACATTGAACAATTTCGCTCGATTTTAAAAAGTAATTTTTCTCGATTTTTTTTGTATTGGTTCAGTCTTATTATCAAAGTATATTTTCGTCCATAGACTATTTTTATGAGAAAGACATTTTTTTCCCTTTCAAATACGTGGAATAAATCAACAAGAAATAATCTTTATGCTGAAAAATTAAAAAAATTTGTTGGTATATGACAGACTTTCGAGACAGAAGACTCAAAATGTCATGGGAAGACGGTAAGGAAGGTATCAGAGCAGTGTTTTCCAAACTGTGGGACGTGCCCCCCCAAGGGGCATGATAGCCCTATTTGAGGGGCGAGCATATCGAAAAGTCCAAAATAAAAGACTATTTATAAATATTATTCATTTACCAAAAAGAAGCAAAACAAAATATATTCTAACACATTTACACTGATATAATATAAATGCATCGATACTTACATTGGCTCACACAACTCCGGAACTACCCATAACTTTTGATTT
Source organism: Trichonephila clavata (assembly GCA_019973975.1). Classification (NCBI taxonomy): domain Eukaryota; kingdom Metazoa; phylum Arthropoda; class Arachnida; order Araneae; family Nephilidae; genus Trichonephila; species Trichonephila clavata. The sequence goes on along the minus strand of BMAO01031072.1, from coordinate 50,168 downwards.
CTTTTTCATTTGATTATAACTTTATGTGTACAGTACGTCAAATTTAATTAATCATTTTTATTAATAATTAAAATTATTAATTAATGCTAATTATTCATTCAATAATTACATTTTTTATATATTTTGTTCCCGACAGACGAAAAAATCAAGGAAAAAAGTTCGTCAGCGCATTGGGGTATGATACAATAATGGTGGACGTTCAACCCTTTACCCTCCTCCCTTTGAAAAATTCATGTATGCACCAATAGAACTGAACAATGTGCTTGATAATTAATTTATCAATACTAAATTAAGAACAGGTTTAATAATTACAAGTGACTTTTTTATCTATGGGCTGTCACATACAAAATTATTTACGAAATTTAATACTTATCTTCATAAAATGTGTGTGGACTTTATTTGAAGTCATGTTGTGGCTTTAGCGTCATTGTATATTGTAACTTTATGGAGGGAGTACAATAGACATTATGATTAGAAATTGGGTCACAAGCCTTGAAAGTTTCAGAAGCACTGCATCAGAGAGTCATACGCAGGCGCTCCCAGGGGCTACTCTTGTTTCCGGTAGTGATCATGATCTGATTGCCTTGTTCAAATTAATATTTTTCATATTAAGAAGTTTCGTACACACATACCTCTTTCATTCAAAACTAAGAACAATCGAAAATGTTTTTATTTTTTGTATTCCATTACAAAAAACTTTCTATATCAAGATATTATGTTTGGAGTTTATGTTCAAATTTCTCTCTCTGTTACCAAATCTACTTTATTCTAGATTTTTTCTTTCACCATTAATTGAAACTAACATTGGATATTCTTGCATACAAAACATTCTGGAAGTTTATTAGCTTGATACATAAAATCTATGTCATTTTTGTATAAAAATGATGGGGTTTTTTTTGCATTACCCCCTCCCCTTTCAACTTAAATTTAGAAATCACTGATCCAAATGCTGGATGCGCACATGCATGCATATTTAGATATATTTAAGGCAGCAAAATTGGGATAATTGAAAGATTATTTTTCATTTGAAACTTTGTTCAAACAATAGTCTTATTTTGCTTCTTAAAGCTTTATAATGTCTACAAATAGTTGTTTTTCCTGGTTTGTTGAGTTCCTTCTTAGCTTATTTTTTTAATTAATGAAAGTTAGTGTTTGTTCTTATGGATATGGGGAGCAAATTATTGTGAGAAAAGCAAACACAAGTTTTTTTTTCTATACCACGTGATATGTGCTTCAGGTAAATTATTATATGTATCATATTACATTGTTTCTATTTTAGGCAATTTTTGAGCTGTCCCTTTGTGCCGATAAATTAAATTGAATTTTTCAGGCAAAATACAAGCTAATATTTAACACAGTTAATTATAAATGAGTAAGAAAAATTTTCAAACAACAATTTAAGAGCTGAAATTGTTTCTTCTATTTTAGTAATACAAGAAAGTAAATATCGGAGGAGTCACAAAATTCTATGTAAGGAACCACGGATTACCGACCCCTGGTCTATGGGGCCGGAAGGGGTGGATTAACCCAGAAATCCACTTTTTTGTGAGCAACTGTAAGATTATTTTTAGTTCCAGTCTTCTTGTTAAAGAGCAATTACATTTATATATAATCAAGTGTAGTATAATATCTCACAATTACTTCACTTTGTAGTCAAATGATACACTCTCTTAATTTAATGGCATCTCGTAGATATAAATAATAACAATATTTCTGATAGTATAATATTTTGAGCCTGTTGGTTACTAGAGCTTATTTTACTGTTTCTACTCTACATCTGATGATTAAACCCTTCCTTGTTTTTTCCAAACTGAGTTCAGGTACGTGAAATGTACCAATCTGACTCATCCGGAGTGTTGTTTGGGCACTGAGAAAATTTACAATGCACAATCGGTCTTTCTCGAATTTTTTCACAAGCCACTTTTAAGATTTTAAATGTATTTGCCTATTTTTCTAAATAATCATAAAAATGTAACATATTTTAATTCATAATCTAGAAATAAAATGAGCTTGGAAATGTTTAAACAACATACCCTTAATATTTTTTAAAAGAAAAATGAAATAAATGCATTCAAATACCATTTATAGTTATTTTGGGTCTTAATACTAAAACAAATTTACCTTTTTCATGTTTGTATGCCTGTACACTTACATGTACCTTCACACAAGAAAAATTGTACCTTTCTTCATTTCCTTAAGCGATCTGTAACATGCGAAGCAAATATTACATACATATGCCAAAGTCAGCCATTCATTTACCTTTTCCATTTACAATCTACATCATTTGTTAAAACTTAACTCAATTCCGGTAAATAATTGCTTCAGAGGAGTAAAAATCAAATCTTTACCATTTTGCCCTCCACCAAGAGGAAGACCAAAACTTTTAATTAAAATTTACTTGCTCACTTCCGAAAAGGGCCTTCCGAAACGCAGCCAAAAGTCAGTGAACACACTAAGCCATTATTCCTGGCAAAATTAGATTTATCTTCGTTTTGGCTGGCCGGCGTTTTAACTGCCATACCTTATCTCTTCTCTCTCCTACGACAAGAAGAGTTAAAGCTCATTTCCAAAATGGATTCTGACATGCCATTTCGCTAGTGCCCGTCTATCGAAACGTCAGTCCGTCTAATTATCTGATCATAATTACGGTTACGCAGAGAAGAGCTGTATTTCATGCCCTTCCATTGCCTTTCCAACGTGAAATATTCCAGTTCAGATATCCCCCCTTCCCATTCAACCTTCTTTCTCTTAGAACACTTTCTGATAGTTTTGGCTAACTATACCCATGCCGTATTTAGCAATTAGAGTGGGTTGAGAAGTATCACAGATCTTGCATATATCTGTTCGATTGTTCATTGCAATCACTAATTAATAGGATTAAATCGTGAGGGATTGGTCGGTGGATAGATGTCTTTTTATTGGACTGTTGACTGTAAAATTTGCCACTTTTGATGTCGAGAAATGACCATTTAAATTAGGTTTTATTCATCAAAGTCATCTAATAATGTTTTTGTTAAACTTTGAACCTGATGTGTGAGACGCAGATTTATCTCTTAAAAATTATAATATGGTGCGTTATTAGAGAATAATTAACAAAATATGTATAAACGTATACGACGTTTCACTCATTTTGAGATCTAACCCCATATATCTAGATATTTTAGCTTGCCAAAATTTTTAATAAAAAATTAAAGTATATACCCCTAAGTGTTAATATTTCAAGCATTGACATATAGTGTATGCGTGTGTGTGCAATACATCAAAGGAATGATGACAATATAGATTAAATATTCCTTACGTCTGGTTTTAAATTTTAAAATAGGGAATCAAAAGCTAGAGACTTATTAAAAAAATCATAAGACAATGGATAGAAAAAGAAATCTATGTTTCATAAGGCTGTTAATGACTGAGGAAAATGAAGAAGAGATTACTTCACTGTGTAGGAAACTAAACTTCCAATTCGGAGGTAACGTTTAAGCAATAAGAAGTAAACGGTCAAGAAAATAAAACAAACAGAAATTCACCAACACCTAAAAACGGTCAGTATTCAAAATAGTATATTTCTTGAAGAAAAAAAAAACAATTTGAAAGAATATTATATAAACAAAAATAGACAAACAATGGAAATTCAAAACGATTCTAGAACATTTTGAAAAAGCAAAATGTGAGAAAAAAAAATGCTACTGAGAATATAAAGGAAGAAATGTGTAGAGTCTTACAAAATGACAATTAGCAAGAAGTTAAATATAGCTATAGCTCAATTTGCATACTAACAGAATTTTTAAAAGAAAGAGTTCACAAAATTTTAAGTGAAAGCTGTAAATATATATTATTATGTTTTGTATATTTTTGAGTTGAGTATATGTATACTTCAAAGTATATATATATATATATAGTAACATAAAATGAAAGAAATACATGGCATAATAAAATATATATATATGTATGTGTGTGTGTGTGTGTACTAGAAAATATCTTATTTCAATGTTTGAATTCTTAGGAAATAATGTACAAAATATTCGGGTATAAAGTTGGTATTTTATTTAAAAACTATCAAAATGATTAATATTTAAAGGATTCAAATCCAAAATGTTACTTTTGTAAATAATTAGCAAAACCATTCAATACACCTTATTATTTAAACTAATTGCTTAGATTTTTGTGCATCAAAATGTTTTTAAAAAATAAGTAAATAATCAAAACATTTAAATAAATGAAGGAAGGGAAATGAATAATTAGTTTTTGTTAGTTATTTCTGTCATAAATCTAAAACAATGAAAAAAAACAGCTTTCGTAAAGTTATTTTGTCCATATTACATTTTTGTTCAGTTACTTTTTTTTTATTTGAGATACAAATATATGAAGAAATAAATAATATATATTATTCGCTTTGCAATGGCTTCATAAAACTGGAATATCAACTTACTATGTTCCTAGAAACTTATTTAATTCAAGGCGTAATTTTTAACTATCTCGAACAAGAAATCGTCATCCTGCCCCAAGTGCTTGCAAATGTTTTCTTTTTGAATGTTTACTTAAATTTCCCTGCCAAATTTCTTTTTTCCCCTCTCTTTATTTATATTTTTCCAGTAAGTTAAATATTATCGTCTGGTTATAAAGTTTTATTTTTATAGACTCTCGTTTTTCGTTCTTACAATCATTCACGCGGTGACGTCGCAGAATATTTTTCTTTTTTAAAAAAATTATCTTAGCCTTTTTTAATTAATTTTCTATTTTTTTTTTTTAATAAACGTATTTTTTTTTTTAATTTTACTAAAATTTCCCCATTTTTATTGGCAATTAGAATTCATTCGCCAGTATTTCATCATTTTTTATTACTTGCTATACGTTTTGAAATGGAGAAAATTGTTTCGTTTTCAGTTATTGTGATGACATACTGCTCTGAAAAATATATATTTAATTACATTTTTGGTTTTTTTTCCCTTTAAATTTGTAGTTTTAAATTAGTTTTTACTTGATATCTTCTACCGAAATCTATATTATAATAGAATGTTAAGTATTAATCATTGAGTATTATGTTTATATATAATCTTAAAGTATATTAGAAACTTATTCTTACTCTTCTCTCTCTTATTTTCTGCCCAGTTGTGTAGGCAAAAATAAGAGATAAGCCTAAAATCTTATCTTTTAATATTAAGAATTTGCTATTATAATAAGTTGGCTGTCGTACTTTTACGTGCACAGTCTTTTTATTTTTCAAATTTGCGGCAATTTGGCATATATATATTGTTAAAATTTCTCTCTCTATATATAACTCAATTGTTGTCAAAATAATTTGTTGTTAAAAGGTAAACCTTTATAAACTTATAACAACACAATTTCTGTATTTTATGATCCCTTATTTATAGTATAACATTACCGTTTAAAGCATTGCCACGCGATGTGGCCTTATTTTTTTTTAAGTAAATGATTTCGGTAATACTGTAGATGAGCTCCAAATAAGCTGAATCTAATGATCTCAATTGTTGTCAAAAAATAATTTGTTATTAAAAGGTAAACCTTTATAAACTTCTAATACCTCAATTGTTGCCAAAAAATAATTTGTTATTAAAAGGTAAAACTTTATAAACTTCTAATACCTCAATTGTTGTCATAATAATTTGTTGTTAAAAGGTAAACCTTTATAAACTTATAACAACCAACTTTCTGTATTTTATGATCCCTTATTTATAGTATAATATTACCGTTTAAAGGAATGCCAATCGATGAAGCCCTGTTTTTTTAAGTAAGTGGTTTCGGTAATGCTGCGGGTGAGTTCCAAATATGATGAATCTAATGATTTCCTTACGTTTTAACAATTTCGATGTATCGAAAACCACAAATTATGTTATTTTTGTTGACGTTTGTGTAGCTAGCCATAAAAGCCTTAGATGTGAATACATTTATGAATATTTCATCTCGTGATTGGAACAATGTTGTAAAGCACATTCAATTGCAAAAGCAGCGAGCAACATTAAAAATAATATTTTCATTACTTTCTGCATTCAATAAAACATACATAGCAATAATTATACAGCCATATGACGCCTCGTGCTTTATGAGAATAAAAAGGAATTAATTACATACGAAATGCAAACAATTGAAAGAGGAGGCAGATATTTATAAAAAAGGCAAAACAGTTTTGATTACTTATATTAAAATATAAATTTTGGCAGCCAAATATATATATATAGAGAGAGAGTTAAATTCGGAGTATAAATCACACTTTTAACACAAAAAATAAACCGATGCGTGTTATACCTAGGGAATAAAAGTGACAGCTTCTTTAATAAAAAACGTGATCATCATAAAAAAATTAGACTTCGACAAAATTCGGAATGTTGTTTATTTAAAAAAAATGTTATATTTTTTAGAAATGCATTATATTATTAAAATCCAGGATAATATCTCGAATAAATTGCCTTAAAATATAATAGCGTTGCTAACGTACATTGGAGGTTCCTTCGTAAGAAAGCCGGTGCTTCTTATATGCCTGATTTTACGGTATATATATATATATATATATATATATGTGTGTGTTTCCCGGTGAAACACCGAAATCAGGAGAATGTCGACATTCACCGGTGAATGTCAACAAACACATAGTAGCTTGGTGAATGTCCGAAATATTTGCTAAATACCCTTATTTCTGACTTTCACCGGTGAATGTCGACATTCACCATGCACTAATGGTGAATGTTGAACATGTCCGCGATTTATATTTTTTTTCTCCGTAATTCAGTCGCGATAAATTTTTCGCTTCTTTTTCTGAGAGGAATAACTAAGAACTTAAAACACACAGTACTTTCAAAATGAGAAAAGAAAATTATAGAAGTTAAAAACTTACTTAATTAAACAGTACGTTCAAAATTAGAAAAGAAAATTATAGAAGTTAAAAACTTACTTAATTAAACAGTACGTTCAAAATTAGAAAATAAAATAATAGTAATAAAAAACTTACTAAATTATGTGAATCAAATATTATTTATTGCAACAACTTAAACTATTATGACACTTTGAATTGCACAAGAGGTCCTTTTACAACTGCATTTATTTGTGGAACACTTCCTTTTGCAATGACAGCGTGTATAGCCTTGCCCATCGCTTCTCGAATTAGCTGCAGCTGCTTCTCTCAGCGAAATTTCTTGAAAAGAAATCTTATCTATGGAAAGGAGCTTTTCTTTACAAATTTCGAACTGATTACGTGTGTAAAGCTGCTTGAGGGTACCATTTTCATTCGCAAGTTTATAGAAGTCGGAGTCTTCTATTCCAACAACAACCGCTAACACATTTCGATTGCCTGTACTACCACGGTCGACATCAGGGACTTTTTTTCGACATCCACCAGAGCATATCTGTGGTTGTCGACATACACCTGTGAGGGTCCGAATGTCCAAGTATGTAATGAAATATTCGATCTTTCACCGACGTATTTGGTGTTTGTCGACATTCACCGGTGAAAGTCGACATTCTCCAATTTCGGTCTTTCACGGTAACATATATACATATGTATATATATATATATAAATATATATATATATATGTGTGTGTGAGTGTGTTTGTGTATTTATATTTATCAATGTTTATATACATTCGATCATTGTTTCTGTAGAATTTATTTCTTATTAACTTGTATATACTAAATAGATTGTATGAGGTTTAAGTAAAATGCATGTATTATAATGAATTAATAAGTTTGATCTGTGTAATAAGTACATAAGTTTAACAGCAAAGAAAAGTTTTTAAAAAATTAATTATTCAACCGTTAAACATGTACAGCACGTGCAGTGTGTGTGTATGCAAGTAGGATATTTATTATTTATGAGTTTAAAATCAAATAACAATTTCAAAATAGTTTTCAACTAAAATCTTAGAACTTATCTTCCACATTAGATTCACTTTTTTTTTTCGTTTTCCTTATTTCATTGAAAATGTAAAAATAAATAAATATAATAATTCGTAACAAATGGTTCCATGTCACTAATGTACTGTTTCGTTATGAATATCAAATTTGATAAAAGATCATGAAAACCTACCAATTTTTCGGCACAATGGCTTCCTAAAATTTTATCCAGTTTCTGAAGGAATCCTTGTATATTAAAATTAATCTGACCATTGTAATATGAAGGAATCGTATATCATGACCTGTCTACAAGATTCCATTGAGCAATCGTGGAATGCCAGTGCCAAGTTTTACTACATTATCTCCAACCACATAATTCATAAATCCTCCAAACATTCCGATCATCAGTCAAGTCAAATTTCCATTCCTTGCTAGAAGTATGAAATATATGAAAGCATTTTCATTCATAGTTGGGTTTCTGTAATAATTAAATTCTCATCTAAGGCTGACTGATTTGGATTCACATACCGCCATTATGTAGATCAGTGATTGGGCCGCCGAGAATTCACCCAACTTCAGTATCCTGATGTGGTATTAATGATGGATCTCTGTTAACACACTTCCTACAATAAGTGGATTGCTATGAGTATGAATTAAAACTGAAAGAGTGCTTTGTATGATTGGACTATTATAGATGAGATGTTATCAGATGTTATTTATCATTCTATAATTTTATCATGATTAAGAATTTTTAATAAGCTTTTCCATCTCTTGGTCATCATTAATGATGTTGTTAAAATTATTATGCAAATATTACTTATTAGGTAAGTCCTTATTAGTCTATCTTGTCTTAAGAGATACATTTTATCAGGAGGAAGAAGCATTTTTAAAATTAGCTTTTACAAATTCAATTTTTTTTTCATTTTTAGATATTTAAATAATTAATGCTATATAGGACAATTATCAAAAATGCATTTTCATTGAGCTGATTACTATATACTTAGTAATACTATAGATAATCAGTGATGTACAAATTGTGGATGATTCAAAGTCCTTTCACACTAACAAATTTAAATTTTTACAATAGAGCTTACCTCTTACCACTTTCGTCTATGTAATTTTGGAATGTACTGCCCTCCCCCCTCATTATGGAAAGATATGTAAAAGTGGCTGTGATATAGGTATATGATCAACCGTATATTAATATAGCAAGGAATAAGTTATTTTATCGAGCCCTTAAGATTTGTTTCAATTGATGTACAGCAGTGACGCACACAAGGGGAAGGTTTCCTGGTTCGGGCCCCTCATACCCCTTGATTTTTTTCGATTAATTATAATCCTATGTATTAAAAGTTAATTTATTAATTAATACTAATTATTTATTCAAAAATTAATTTTTTACTGTTTTTTGTTCCCTAAAATCGACAAGATTAAAATAATATGTTGGGCAGAATATTGGGACAGGATACGGGAATAGTGGACTTTGGACCCTAACCCCTCCCCCCTCCTCGCCTTAAAAAACTCCTGTATGTGCTAATAATGTACAGCAATGCTATTATTTAGATGTTCATAAAAATATTGAGGGCACATTTCTGTAACTTATTGTTTGTTTCCGTATATGTTTTTTGTAGCTTCTTTTGCTTATATACATTTAATAATTTTTAAATAATGTTTTTTTTTACACATTTTAAATAAAACTGCATGTGAGAATGTTGCACTTGCTTGGATAGTTTCTGTCTGTATTATGTGATTGAGACTGGAATTAGGCACGCAGAATGAAATTAATTATTTAAGAAAAGCCTTCATATATTAATACTTCTTTTATGATAATAAGATATAATGATAATAAATAATGTTCATATTATAGATTATTTTGATTGCATGAGAGTATTTCACAAATATTAAATATTGTGACGTATTACTTACATATTTGATATATTTACATATGAGGTGATACAAAGGCAATACATCTTTAAGCTTTAAAACTCAATTGTTCCTATGCAGTATCCATTTATTTTATTATTATTATTATTATTATTAATATTTTATGATTTGTTGCCAACGACGTGACAGGGGCGTGTACAAAGGTGGAGTTTGGAGGTTCACCTTACCTCCCATTCCCCATAGACCAACAGATATTTATTTTTATCATAGAGATTAATTGTGAATGCTCTTTCGTCTACATCATTGGTCTTCAAACTCTTTCGATTTAAGGAACCCTTAGAACTAAGGTATTTTAAGGAACCCTATTCACTCTTAGAAGAATACATCTTATAAAATATACTACATAAAGTAGATCATCATGTTGTATGCCCTTAACGTAAAGACAATTAAAAAAGGTTTTGCATTAAACATTTTTAATGTGATGTTAATATAATACCTGAACACATGTATGCAAATAAGTAAAAGTTAATGGAAATTATTAAAGAAAGCCTGGCCGCGGCTCCCAGTTTCTTTTTGAAATTTCCCCTCCCCCTTGTAGGAAGTGTAATCCATGTTGGAAAACAAAGTTTTAGATAGTCGTGGTCATGCGATTTTTATAAAGAATATTAATCTATTATGCGTGCACATTTATAATTTTCTCTTGAATTCTTTATTTTTACTAGTGGAATTTCTGAGTATGCTATGTGAACTCCAGGGATCCGTGGAACATAGTCTGAAGATCACTGGTTTACGTGTATTTTTGGAATTAACCCTCCTCTTTCACATTAAAAAGTTCATTATGCGCTACTGTCAGCTGCGCTACAACTGATGTACCAAGCGATTATCCTCTCCACCCTTATTTTCCCTACCTGTGACTACCTGGCCCTGATGACTGTGTAATCATTCATTGTAATTGGATGGATATATTTTCTGTCTTTCTTCCGGTAGTAATAAGAAAATCCTCACATTATGTGGCGAGAACAGACATACTTGACTTTCCAGTGAAGAGAAGAACTTATCTTCACATAAAAAACCCTGCCACTTGTTTGCTTTTAAACGGTAGACATGTGTTCACTAAGTTTCAACTGATTCTTAAAGGCTTAGCTGATGAGTATGATCATTTAAAAATTATCCAAGAAATATCTTATATTATTCTGGGCTTTTTTTTTGTCTGTGCTTTTTGGCATGTAAATTTAATTTTTACTGGTATGCATAAGATTTAAATTGTATTTTTATTTGTCAGTATTGTGCATGGTATCCAAATCACACTCCCACAAACTTGTTTAAAATCAGTCTTTTTGAAATATAAGCATGTGAAATATAAGCATCTGCAATTTTGCGTAACATGTATATTTTTATTTTAATATTCAAAAACTGAAAATGGTTTTGTTTAAACTTTTAATCTAAATAGTTAAATTATATAAAAATCAAGTAGTTTTGAAATTTCATAAACCATCATATATTTAGTTCAAAAAGTCAAATGCAATGCATACAATACATGCGCGATACCATATTATTTTCATTAAACATATTCCTAATCCACACTGATAAGTATCTCCCTCTGCCGGTTTGGCCGTGCATTGTACAGGTAATGATATTTTCTTTTTTCGATTTACGGATGCATTTTTAATTTTTGGGCGATATTATTTAGTGCTAGTGTTTCCAAAAGATGATACAGTTTGTGGTAAAGACGTGGTTTTTTTCTTGGATTAAGACAAGAGGTTAGATCCTTAAAAAATTTGTGTTCTACTGTATGCAGTGCTCATTCAAAATGGTGATTTTTGAAATTACAGATAATTCAAACAGCAAAAACATTTTTTTTTGCGAAAAAGCGTATTAAATTTGGAACCATATTCAGAAATGTCTGCTAATTATTTAGATTTCTCTTCAGTTGAACACACACAAAACTTCTTTAGACACTGGTGTAAACTGTTTGAAAAAGCACAATCATAATGTTTTTTATAAGACATATGAAAAATTCTTCATACAGTAGAACGTCGTTTTTTCGAATTAACAGGGGCTGGACACCGTTCGGATACGTGACTGCTCGGATAATCCAAAACCGAATGCGATTCATGCAGTATTTGAAACCGGACACTATACGGTTATTGAAAATCATCACTTGCGGCAAACGAGCTGGAAAAAAAAGCAAAATAGGTAAAAAATGTCGCAAATTTACCTTAATTTTGGAAAATAATCCCTTATTTTTCGCTGTACAATGGTACAGCTACCAGCGTATAATATATATAGACTGGTCCGGATATTTGATCGAAAATTCAAGATTGTCTGTTGAAATTTTGTAACAAGTGTTTTAATACATCCCATCAGAAATGTAATATATTAGTTTTTGTAATTCAAAAATACATAACCTCAAATGGATAATAATATTTGTATTAATCTCTGGTTGAAAAAAAAAGTATTTATTATTGTTGAAAGTTAATATATATTTTATCCTGAAATCTGAAAATATTTTTTTTTTCTAAAAATAGATTTTTGATACTGATTTTTGATTTTACTGATCGAAATTTTCCCCTGAAATGAACCTGTTTATTTTTTTTAAAAAAATGTATCTATGATATTCTATTTATCAAGTCGTTTGCTTTGAGGTATTTAAAATAAATGTTTGTATAAAAAAAATTATTAAAAATATGTATTGAATATTTTTGAAACGGGATTACAACTTTGTTAAAATAATTTCAAAATCTTTCTAAACCATTTAAGCGTAAGCAGCACATTGAAAAAATTATAGATAATATTTTTTCAGTTCGACGTTTTTTTCTCCATTACTGGTTTGTGGTTTTTATATATTTTTCTGACAGTGATAAAATTTTGATTTAAATATTAAAAATATCCTTAAAAGTTTTGTAGTATAAATTGTAATATACTATACCATGTGTGTGCATTGGAAAAAAATTTACGAGCACTATATTGACTGAAATCATTACATTGATTAAAACAACACTATATTGACCAGTGCAATTACAGAAAGTACAAAATAGTTATGTTTTTCATTTTCTACGATGCAATTTCCCCCTCGTTGTAAGACGTGCAAAACCGAATACACGGCAAAGATGAGGCCGAATCGGTGCTCAAGACGTTGTGTGGTTAATAATATCCCAAGCATATCCTATTCCTTACCAAACTGATTCGTTTTTTAATATATAAAACACAATAGGATTCAACAGGTTTTACTGGCTGTGGATACAATGAATTGATATCACTATACATTGATAGGTCGTGGCCATATGCATGGCCATTATGCAATCACTGAAGCTTCCGCATACTCAACATATTAGTACATATATTTAATGATAAAGGGAAACGCTGTAGTTGTAATTAGGACTCATCTAATTACTTCGCTGTAATGTAAGTGAACACTCAATTCTGTGGTATCGCTTTGAGCGCACATGTAGCACAGATACCCCTAATACAAATCAGTGTCATTCGGGTAATCTGTCAGAATTGATACATTTATGCATAACTTGTGATACAGCTCTGAGTATTAAAACAAATGCACCTCATTGTATCAAAGTAATAAGGAAACACTATGAAGTAAATTCAATTTGATCTATGTTACTTAAAGTTTGGATTCAATAAGTTTACAGTAAATTTTGGCGTTACTGGGGGAATCGGTTAATAGAATATAATTGACAAAGTACACACTTCCTTTAAATATCCTTCAAGATGATTGGAGGAAGGTTGTAAGTACAATGTGGGATTTTTTTTTTTTGCTTTTATAAAAAGAAAAGGGGTATCTTTAGAAGAAAAAAAAAGGGATTATTGATTAATTGATTGTAGTTTTGGCTATGACATTACCTCATCCCACGCCAAAGTAAATCTGTCTGAATCAGGTTTAAAATGCCAATTAAGATGGCAATAGATTTCTCTACCCTCAAAACAACCATTCTTAGTAAATCTTTTTTCTATGATTTGGAGGAGAATTCCTATAAACAAAAAGAGAAAAGGGTCTATGTATTTTATTGCATCAGACACTCACAAGATTTGTAACTATGCAATATTATTGAAATGATATGATGTCTTATTCCAAAGAAAATATAAATATATTCTCGCTTTAATATATATTTTTGTATATTTCGTTTTGTTTTGGTATTACTGATATTAATGAATCAAAATATAACAATTGAAGAAAACTGTGTGTGATGTTGTTTTCACTTACATAATTAAAACATAAAAAAAATTCACAACATAATTAAAACTTACTTCAACCTTGGCAGAATATTCGCTATTTATTCAATCATTGAATACGTCTTTAAATATGTAGTGAAAGTTTTGATAGTTATAATAGTTGATTTAGTTTTCGTTTGAGGCCTGATGAAATTAGTTTTATATATTAAAATGTTTAATTCGTAGTTGAATATAAATATTCCTCCAGTTCATTTATTTTACTTAAAAAGAAAAGATTTCGTCTTCGTTTAAATTGATAATAAATGGCAAATATTGGAAATAATGATACAATATAGCACCATGATATCAAATCAAGAAAAATATCTTTGTGTGTTTTATTTGAAAAAGCCCAATTCGTCAGATTTTATTGGAAAATGGCACGACTCGCCTGCCTCAAATTTGGCTGCGGTGACATTTATACGTAAGTACCAAACCTCACATATCTATAATAGTTCGTCTTTTGTTAATGAAATAATGCTGCTATAAGATATCAATTTAAGTATTTATAATATTTGATTACACTATATTTAAATATTTACAATATTTAAATACTAATGGAGGCAAATGAATACACACTATATAACTCTGTTTTCATATTTCTATTAATTGTTTCTAATATAATGCTCATAATACGTTTTTGCAACTTGAAAAATCTGACAGATTCTTACTTCATTTAGGACAAATCCAAAAATTTCATTGGTTTTTTATCCATTTTTGACGTTTCAGGAAAATACATTACTGAAAAGAAATGGGTGACAATTGTTTTAAATATGTGTCAGTAAATGGTTACCAGTAGGAATAATCCATTTGGTGCCGGGTGTAACATTTTTGGCGACTTTATCCTCTGTGGAATCGATATTTAAATGTACCGAAATGTGTCCTCAAACACACCAAAAAGAGGTATTTTTTAACTAAATCTTTCCGCATCTAACAGTTGGCAAAACATATCCCGTGGCCTTTTGGTATCGAAGCATGTTTTAAGTCAGATCAAGGTATGATATATATGAAACCAAATCAATTAAGTTAAGATCTTTATACATGAATTGAACGAAATGGAGTTAAAAAACCAGAAAAAAGTCTATGTATGCATAACAACTATTTGTTGATGTAATAGTAAATATTACTTTTTTTCTAATTAATAAAGCGTGAAAATAATAAAAATCAATAAGAAGATTATTCAAATTTTGCTGTAACTTTTAGATATACCAAGGTGACTGATTTTCACAGATGAATTTAATTTAATATAGGATAAATATACATATGTATTATAGTTATGTGAGTTTCTTGTGATGTACTGTAAATATTTAAAACGGCGAAACTACGATGAACACAGACAAAAAAGTATTACTTAACATATGCATCAAATGCTGGCCAGTGCCAATTACAGAAGACTTGAGGGCATCTGCAATGAATAATGATGCATAGTAATGCGGCATTAATGCTCAGAAAGATTACGCATTCTCATCATGATTGAAATTTCCATTCTAAACTATGATTTTCCAGAAAGACGAAATGGGTATATTAACGAGGTGATCGCATATTAGTACGCAGAATGTATGATGGCAAGAATGCGAGTTGAGATTATTTGAATAGTTCAATTATGACGTGTACAAATACGGCTGGTTGTAAATGAAGCGAGAGATCCTTGATAATTGCAAACTAAATTGAAATGTGCTAGTTATAGTGCTTTCATCATCGGAACTCGTTATATATTCTCGAAGGTGCGTAATATTGAGACAAATCATTGTGTTTTAATCAGTATATTGAAATCTAAATTGTTTACTGCTTATCATTTGTAAGCTAAACAGTAATAAAATAGATTGTAAATACCGAAGCAATGAATGTTGTTTCATTAACTTTTATTGCAGTGAATCTTAACATTAATATTAATTTATTTAAAAGTATATGTATATATATATATATATTTAATAGATGTGTGTTATGTGGAAACAGTACAGTCAAAAGAAAAATACAATTAACTATATTATAGCCCAAGAATTAAAAATTAATTATGTTTAACAACTGAGTCTTAATATATTTTCCTTTCATTTAACGAAAAATTGAGAATGGCATACTTAAGAAATACATGAGAGGAGAAATCATTAATTTCGGCGAAGGGGTATAAATCGGGTATTTTTCTTTTCAATCAAAGACAAAATCAGATGCAGGTGTCATAACAGAGCAGGGTGGAAAAGTGTGTAAACTTAGAAATTTAAGGTAGTCATTTAATCTGACTGCTCTCTCGGTCTTTATAATCGCTTGACATTAAATTGGTGAACAAATAAACTTAGTTTTTTGCGTAAGAATTTCTGTACATTCAGAGTCCAAAACTTCACCTGCGGCCTTAGGGTTAAGACAACTTAAGTTGCTTTTTGATGTAACGCAATATCTGGAATATAACGTACACTTTTGACACAAAAAAATAAGATCAAAACTATAGGGTACGCATTATATACTGGGTACAAAAACGATAGTTGTAAAAGTACAAAAGCGATTATCATAAAAGCAGTTTTACTTCTATATGTATCAAAATACTGTTTATTTAAGAGAAATGACATGCCTTATCAACTAAAAGAGTTATCCTTCTAGAAGTATACTATTTTTTTCAAAAGTCGGGATAATACCTCGAACAAATTACTTCAAAACACAACATCAATGTATAATAACATTTCAAGTTTCTTCATAAAAAAGGGGTTTCGCGTTATACGGCGAATATACCTAAAAATTTTAAAAAAATCAGCTTGAAAATATAGGTATGCGTTATACACTGGATTTTACGGTAAACTCATTTCTACTTCTTCATAAAATAAATCAAAGTTTCATTTTAGGCATTTGATGAAAAGCATAAAACTATGAATGTAAATAAAAGTGAATTTGATTTCACGTGATATATTATTATGAGAAAAGTTTTTTAAGACAATTTCGAGTACTGGAAGATGTCTCACTATTCAAAAATCAAAAAATGAGTTTAACTTTAAATTATGGAGTTTTATTTAATATGTTTGTGTCTTTGGTGACTGAAGTCGGGCCAAACGTCTAACTTAGAATGTTGGAGAAACCTAAGTTCTAAGCCTGAATTAGGTCCTTTGAAGATTCTAGAATTTAATATAACTCGTATGTGATGGGACAGATATTACTATAGGGAATATCGAAGATTGAGAAGATTGATCCCAATTTAGAGAGATTGGTCCAATCCGAGGAGGAGAGTGCAATTGAGCAGAGAATTAAATGTAATCTTCAAAGAGGGGGAAGTATTATTTCGTTATGTTAACTATTAATAATGCTATTGGATTAAGGAAGTTTGAAGATCTTAGATACAAGCATTTGTTGTACTGTTTATAATTAGGTATTCATGTTGATTCCAGTATATTTAAATGTATTTAATGTTGTAAAATGCATTGCATCATTCATTTTTAATAGATTCTAGACATTTTTGTCAAATATCAAAAGAGAATAATATAAATTAATATGCTTTATAAATAGAAAATAATAAGTCTAAAATTTTACATTGATCCTTAAACCCATTAAGAAATTGTGTATTGTTAAAATGAAATGCTGATTTTTAATACATTAATTAATAATTTAATACATTAATAATTTTGAATACATACGCAAATAATTTTAAATACATTAATTATTAATCGTAAAAAATAGTATTTTATAATCCTGTATTTCCCAAACATAGAAAGTGCTTATTAAAATAATTCAAGTAATGCATATTTATTTTTAATATAATTTGATATTCTGTTAAAATATTTTAATATTCTTATTTACATAAATTTTTTCATATAAAGTAAGGTATATACTCAGATTTTTATTCTAGTATAATAAATTTAAGTTTACAAAAATATTCCAGGGAAGAGAGAGTTCTATAATTAAATCTTCTAAATCACGTCTCATGTGATTTTGAAGCAATGAAGCCTATTTACTAAACCCCCTCAACTTGATTGATTCCAAAACATTTCATTACACAAGTAAAATTACTATCACTAAAATACAACACTAAAATGGTTTATGAAATATGTCATCATGATTTATCAAATGTTAAATAACAGGAATTAGCCCATGACTGGAAAGATGATGAATTACTCCAATTATGACATTAATCAAATTTTTCCGTCGAAAAAGTAGAATGTTTCCATCCCCCTCACTAACTTTAAATAAATGTACGACAAACTCATTTACGTAGAGAGAGAAAGCATCCTATAATATAATTACCATTATAGTTGGGAATATATTTTAATTCAGCATTTATATTAATTTAGAAATCTGATTTGATTCTTAATTTTACTGCAAGAGCATTTTCACGAAAACAGATCAATATTAATATCATTATTGTTTGAAAAGTTAACATTACTTAATTCAAACTGATAATAGAATACCATTTTGAAAATTGTCAATCAGTATAAAAAAAAATATTTTTGAATAACACAATGCATTTGCCTGCGTCATTCATTGTGTGTATGGTATAATTATGTATAACCCCCCTCCCCTATCAAAGACGTCTGATTTTATGATATTTGAACTTTTAATATGTCAAATTATAATGTTTTAGTAAAAGACATATTCGTCATTTTTTTTTTGAGAGAATATTTTATAATTAGAAGGATGATAATTTAATCTTCTCATTTTTTCCCTTACGTATAATAATACATTAAAAGTAACTTTAAAGTAGTGTTTCGAGGTTTAATTTAAAATGTGTTTAATTCTTTTACTATTTAAGATACCTTTCAGCAAATTTCTGCAATTCTTATTTAATGAAATAAAAATATATTGATATATGTGTGTGTGTGTGATTTACTGACAACTATCATTTTTAATTAGTTGGGTATTTATTCATAATACCCGTTTTGCTGTATATTCCACTATAACCAATGACCATATTTTTTATAAGTAAATGATACCTAAGTATTTGTATTAAGCTTTTTGTGTTTTATTCAAAGACATTTTTGCAGCCCTAACCTCTTTATTACAAAATAACAGGAGTTTCTAAAACGGGATGTATTTATCTTTCTTTTGTCCCCGTTACCCGAGCGCCTAGCCTTCGATTTCTGTAAAATTCGTTCTTTGAGGCCATCTACTCAACTAAAGAGACGGGGCTGCCAAATTTCAAATCTGTAAGTCTAATATTCCAAAAACGGAATTTTCCCCTATAACACATTCCCTCAATCGACTCCTCTTTTTGGAATCTATTTATGGAGAACATTCCTGTTTCTAAACGTTGGCACATTAAAAAATATCGCCACTGCAGTAATTTTTTTCTATACATGAGGGAAATTGTTTTCCATTATTACCTGCATATCACGACCTTTGGCGGACTTCACACAAACATACGCATACTCTTTATTGTAAAAGGGGTTCTTATAAAAAAATCTTTAAAAATACGTTTATATATTTATTTTTTTATTTATTTTAAAAAATGTAGGCTTAGAGAGAGCTCTTTTGAAATATTAGTGAAGCTTTTAGCTAAAATTTGTAAACTAAACGATGGACGACGTGTATTTGTATTTGTTTCGAACATAGCATTCATATTTATGTACAAAATACAAACAAAAATCATGATTATTATTATTAAAAGGAATAAGCAAACATAGATACAGTGATCTGTTTATACGAAAACTAGCTCTTGAAACTTATGAACCATCGAAACGTGAGCTGCGTATTTAAATGAATTAATAACAGGAACTTTATACCTACGCACATTTTTCGTGACAACCTTCTTGGAATAAATTTAGAAAGATTTTTCCTGCTTAGCAAATGCTTCCACGTTATCACAAATTGAATAATAAATACGTTTTCTCATTTCCTAGGTAAGGGTCTGGGTAATATCTAGTCATCTCATATGTTTTATTCAAGATTTGTTAATGATATGCATTGGTCTTATTTAGGAAAGGATTGTATTTCATTCATTCGTGAATTTATCTAAAGTTATTCAGAACATGCTCTTGTTTTCAAATTAATATTCTTACAGCTTCGCTTATTTCTATTTTCGAATTAAATGTACATTTATGTTGATGTTCTTAATATAAATTATTCTTTATTTTAAATTAATCTTACGAGTAATGATCTAATGTAATATATAAATCACTGTGGAAAGATCATGTTTCCTTAAATAGATATATTACGTTTTAAAGGATCTAGTGAGTGCCATGTGACCTACGAATCCGCTTATCTATATTTATACGGCAATGGGCATTGAATCATCTTTTTTTCTGGATTGTTTTAGATTCAGTATGGTGTTGAATTTATTCCTCACTGTAGATCAACAGTCGTCAACTTAAAAAACTTGTAAACGCATAATTTTATGTGTGGCCGATCACTAATATGAATTTAGAAAAAAAAATTATAAATACATTTATGTATTGATAATCAGAAAACTTTCATTTTACTAACGTCAAATGCAGTCATTAAAGGTCGAAGGTAGTGTAGTGTCTTAACTTTTCTGCTAGCAACGGACACTTTTTTTAGACTACCAGTTGTGGTTACCTCTATTCTAGACCATCAAATAACATTATATATTTTGAACAAGCTTTTGTAAGAAACCTTTAAATATAGGAAAATCACTAGTTTTAGTATCTATTTTTTTTTCAAATAGGCCCTTTCCCAAGTTAGTTGGCTTTTTCTGTTTACTATTCAATGAATAATGTAATCATATGTTTGATACTCGTTGTGTGCGCTGAGATTTTGGAAGGAATCCATAGTGTTGAAATTCAGCTGAAAAACTCATCTCTTTTCTTTTACTTGTTTTTATGAATTAGCCTATGCATTGAAGTGTTTCTTAAAATTAACAACATATAAAATTAGAATCAAAAACTTTTTTTCAAAATTTCGTATTGCGTATATGCAGCTCTAAATAGAACCAACTGAAGGAAAAAAAACATGTTTAAATGAAAATAATACATTATTTTAAATAATCATAGAGGATGTTAGAATATATTATAAAGAATGTTAAATGGCTATTTTTTTAATTACAATGGAACTGATGAAAAAAAAGGAGATATAAAAGATATTTCAAAAGACATATCTTATCAGTTGTAAGGAAAAAAATCGTAATTATGAAACAATCAGTTTTCAATGGGAATCATTTAAACCTTAATTCATATAAGCGTGAGAGCATTTTTAAATACAAGTATTATTTATCCTTACACTTTATTTATCTTCTTAATATGCCTAATCTATTATTTTCAATTAATAAATGAAGACAAAAAATAGGAAAGAAGGCAATCAATAAACACAATATTAAAACAAGAAAACAATACACGAATAAAAGTGCGTTCACTCTCTAAATTGATGTCATTGAATAATTTCTTAATGTTGTATATCAAAAATGCTATTTTTATGAACATTCAACATACTTTTATTTAATTTTAATAAAATTAATAACATGTTTAAATAAGTACAAAGGAGTATTTTGACTAATACTTAGTTCCAATTTGTTTTTTCTCTTAGTATACACCAGATTGTTATATTAGTGTCGAGGAAAATGTAAAACATGTGCTCGTTCTGTGTGTGTATTCCAAGTTTGTTAGAGGAAGAAATATCAAAAGACTGGCTCTTAAGGGCATTTATATAAATTGGCCTTCAAATTTTCACTAGCATATTTCCCTAAAAGAACTTTTGAAAAGATTTGTAAAATTTTTGTAGACATTTATATTATTTCATGACTTAATACTTGTTTTCTTTCCTTTGTGTTTCATACTTACGTCTATAAAACCCTTGTGATACTTTGGGGTGCAAAAGAATTTATAAATGCTTTCAATAAAAATAAAATTGATTTTAACTTTAAAAGATAAATTCCAAAAAATTAATTTTTAAATATTTTTTAATTCCATAGAAATTTAAATGTTTTTTTTATGATTATAATTAGAATCATATAAAAACCACAGTTATAACTTTATAAGAGTGATAAGTAAATGCTTATTTTTGCTCATGCATATATATTGTGGACATAAAATGACGTTTAGTGTTCAGAACATTCTATCGAGTAATGTATTCGACGAAACATAATGAAATCTGATAAGAGCATATGCTTAACCATGGGATTTCAGTTTCTTAAGAAGTACCAAATAATCGCACTAAGAATCTGTTTGTTTCTGAGTTGTTGTAAAACAATTTAAGAAGAGTTTATTTGGTATAATACTAATAAATAGATTGGAAACAAAATTAATGAATATAGATATGAAAAAATATCACCAATTTTCCTAGTCTTATATTATCACAATACATTTAAATCCCAATATAAATGTAATTTAAACTCCTTTATATTTCTCATTTATCTAATTACCTTGTGAATACTTTCCTGCACTTAAAATACTATTTATGAGAAAAATAGTTTTTCCTTTTCAAAACTACTCAGCGATGTAAAATGATCATATTGTAAACAAGTGGTAGGTTATCATCTAGAATAATTTCAAAACATGGTACAGGTTCAATAAGAAAGAAATATGCTAGTGATATATTAGAATTTCCCTCATTAGTTATTGGGTTAAAGTTTGCTTCATTAGTTATTGATAAGCATTTATTTTGAGTTTCTTTCTTCTTTATTTGTAACGTGATATCTGTTGTTGGTTGATTTTAAATTAAATTTGAGTTAGTAATTTACATAGTAATTAGGATTTTTAAATAAAGTTTTACTAAATGAGTAGTATTTTGGAAATTTTCGTTATTTGTAACAGTTTTGCTGCCATTGTTCTTAATTGAGCTTTTTGAAATAAATGTTTACTGTTTGTATTTTTGATCAACCAGGCACCTAGGCTATTATTTTATTTACTTATCTATATATATATATATACTTTAGAATATACAATATTTATAGATTTGATAAACAATTCTATATTTTGAATTCGTTATAGTATTATCCTTCGAAAAGGTCCCGTGGATGGAAAAATATCCAAAATATACTTACTCAGCATTATAACACCAATACGTTAATCTAAACCTGGACGTGGAATCACCTTACTGGCTAAGATAGACAAATTATACGACTTGTTGTGATTTATGAGAAATATAAAATATTGTGTAACAAGTTGTGTAAGCATTTTTTTAAAAAGTTGAACCTTCTGACAATAAAATTTATCATATTTAAATAGTATTGACAGGAATTTTTCTTTTAAAGTTATCTTATCAGGTATTCTAAAAAGTTAAATAATATTTTTTTGAAATTAATTTCTATAAAATAACTGAATTTCAGAAATGAACAATATTTTGTCATGTATGATTATTAATAAAACAAATTCTTATATACAAATTAAATTATGCTGAACATTAAGATCTATATATTTAGAGAACGTAGAGATTACAAATATGATATTTGAAAAAAATTTTCAAATGGGTGTACTTATACATATCCTTTTTAATTCAGTGACAATAACCTTAATGAAGCAAACATTGAGACTCAAGTTATTCAATAACAATGAAATTTGTTCTAAATCATACAGTGTTATTGGGTAAAACATAAATTTCAAATTTTGCTGAATAAATTACGCAAATCAATTTCAACTCTGTCAAAAAGCCTATATTTATCATACCAACGCCTTTCAAGCGAAATAACGAGCAGACTATTCCTTGTTGATTGGATTCAGCAATCCAGTGTGATCGGTGCGAGCGGTTAGCGTATATACATACAGATCAACAATAACCACCGGTGCCTTTCCTGCAGACTCCTTACCATTCTAGGATTCGATCTCGCCCTATCAGGTTAGAGAAACGGCCCAGAGATGGAAATTAATTAAAGCAGATGTATTAGTAAATGGCTGCAGATAATTATTCTGTAGCTCAGCATCAACCGAGAAATTAGTGAATCAATTAGATGCTGTGCATAATTATGTTTCTCTAGCGGATGCTTTCGTGGCTAGCACCGAATTGTTTTGAAGGAAAAAAGTATTCCTTCAACAATAATGAGACAATAAGTTATTCCATTTCGAATGAAATCCGTATTGGTAAATGAGGGAAACTATGTTTTATCGGTTTCGCTTTGTTGATGAACATTTGCTGTGGATTGGTTTCTTCTCATATATTTTTAATTTCCTTTGAAATATTTTTATAAAAGAGTTTTATTAAAAACAAGGTTAAATAATTAGTTACGTTGAAGTAGTTTACATAATCGATTTATAATGAGCAACAAATACTCCTATGTGGAATAAATTAAGGAAAATCGTCTCTACAGTATATCTGTTTCAAAACGTCTTGAACGTTCCTAGAACGTAGGAAGTGATTACATGAAACGTTTTTCAGGATAATTTCGAATAAAAATGTATGATTAACGTGTGTGATTATTTAGAAATACTGAACAAAAGAATGTACTAATGTATCCGACTACCCTAAAATAGCGAATTTTGCAAAAAAAATTGACAATATTTTCTTATGATTTATTTTATAGGTCCTCTTATTACATTAAAAAAAAATAAAAAGTTTATTGTTTTCCATTAATTAGAATAAAAACTACAAGCGATTTAGTAAAAACAGACTCCATTACATTAAGCAAGAATTAATACTTTAAAACGCGTTTTACTCGAAATGTGTTCATCTGAAATTGCTTAAATAGTGCCAGCGTTTGCTGAAAAGTTTTGAAAATAATAAACTGAATTTTTTTGTGTATGTTTTGCATAACAGTAGATGTGTTTTAACCTTCAAATTTATGAAATCCTGTTATAAATTTTCTTAAAACCTTACACTCCCTTATGTTAATATAATCACTGTTTTTTAAGCAATTTCATGTAATAACTAAGAACCTGACTGGGTGGCGTAGTTGATTTGATGCTGGCCTTCTGCACCCAAGGTTGCGGGTTCGAACGGGCCCAAGTCGGTGGATTTTCATGATGCAGAAAATCGACAGCGGTCATATTGTATGATTATGCGGCATGTAAAAAATCCCTTGAAGTGCCCGTTTGGCTGTGGTGCTCTCGGCAAAATTAAATTCTTAAGTTCAATTTCGCATCGTCAGAGATCAGTTGCCTCCATCTGGTTAGGAAACTGGGTGTCAAAATTACTTGCTGCAATTGGTGTTGCCTGTACGGTGCCGCAGTAAAGAGTGATACCAGCTCCTGGGGAATGAACTAGGTCTACGAAGTTAACAAGTACCAATACGCAGCCCGATTAGAAAAAAAAATATAATAACTAAAACAAAGCTCTCTAGTTTTTGCTCTTATAATGAAGTTATTTTCAAATAAGAATACAGACAACATAATTGACAATTTATTCATAAACTTTTGGTACAGAATGGGCAACGTTTATTTTAATTTTTGTAAATGTTTACCAATGCTTTCCCATTTTAGTAAGGGTAATTTATTTTTCTCTTATTAACATTAGCATATTTTTCTTAAAATGTACTAAAGATATCTAAAAACGACAAAAAAAAAATTCAATATCTCCATTTAAAAAAAAAAATGTTGTCGCAAGTAGTCGGATACCTTAAGAAGTTTGAAAATATATGTTACTAATAACTATGACTGAAATCACCAAATACTTTCCATTATTACAATCATTAAATTAAAAGTAAATTCCATTAAGATACCAAATAACCTGCAAAACCAATAGTTTAAAAGTAGTATTTTTAAATTATGTATAATATAAATATTTTTAAGTATTGCAAAATTCAATCAGTAAAAGATGGTAATATTCCCCATCTGAAGTTATTAAGAATAGAATTTAAATTATTTTAAAATATATTACTGTAAGAATATGCTTATCTGACTTGGCGACTTCAAAAAATGCATTCTCTAAAGTATAATAACCGTTTAAGAAATTAAATTTATCTCCTATTTTGTTTAAAAAACAATGTGTATATGATTTGTCGTTTCATTCATTCAAATATGAATGTAGAAAAATGCATGAATTGTAATTCTCGCTCATTTTAATATTTTTTGGTTTAACAATTTAGTTCTTTTTTTTCTTCTTATAAGCAAATTATTGTGCAAATTTATGCACAATGTTTTGTTAAATGATATGCAGTTCACAGTTGCGGTGTCAGATGATCTATTAAAAAACTTTTGATGGGATGTTTTGAAGGATAACATGCAGGAATTTTATTATCAGAAAACAAAATGAAATTGCGGATCTATTTTTTCAAATTTTCCATGAACTTTCATTTTCAAAAAATAAATGTATTGCAAAAAAATTACAAATAGTACTGATTTTAAATGCATCAGATAAATATTTCAATAATCATTATTTACACCCAAAATTAACTTTTCATTTGGTGATTCCAACTCTTTCCACACAGTGTTTCTCAAACTGTGGGACGCGCCCCCCTAGGGAGCGTGATAACTCTACGAGGGGTGTGCGAGCATATTGAAAAATCGAAACCAAGAAGATTATTTCAAACAATTATTAATTTACTGAAAGTAAATAAACAAAATGCATTCTTACAAAATAAAAAATAAAAACATTTTCACTGATATGATACACTTATAAAAGTATCAGTACTGCACAATGCATTTTACAGTTAATTTAACAATATTAATTTATGAACAAATTTAATAATTACCAATGATTTTATGGGCGTGTCATATATAAAATTATTTACAAATATTAACACTTATCTTGATAATTTGTACGGTTTATAATTAATCCTTTAGATGTCAATAAAAAGTTACGCGATCTGCTCCCACAATACCACCGTTTTCCAAGTAGACATTCGTATGTGATGTATGAGGGGGTGGAATTGAAGGAATAAATAAGCAAATCCTCTGAAATTCTTATTAAACACTGTCAAGGTCATTTTATTGAATTCCACAGTCTTTGGAATAATTTTATGGACAGCTGTACACAGAAAAGATCGTACTTCGGAAAGACGTATATATACACCCGGGGCAATTAACGCTTTGCCTGAACGAGACTTTTAAATACGCCGGTGGTACTTAAGAAAAAGTAGTATTGTAGCTTAACTATCAAAGTATACTATTTTTGAATTCAATACATTATTATTTGTATGAAACGGGGGTGATGAAAATTATGGTTGAATATTGGGTCGTAAACATTGTAAGTTTGAGAAGCGCTGCTTTCAAATATTTTTTAGATGAAAATATAATATTAAAACTGAAATTTTTATTAAATTGGACCCTTTTTTTTACAAGCATGCTCAAAAATGGCATTATTTTTTAATTATTAGTATTATTATTGGTTTAAAATAAGTAACGATACAGAAAATAAATTAATGATAAATTTTGAAATGCGAATTTATTGAAGCATAATATAATTACCGTCTTTTTCCAAGCAAGAAAATGATGCTTTTAATTATGCAGGCACATATAAGTTTCAATGTACCATATATTTTCAAATCAAGCAATTTTTTGAACATTTAAATCTTATGTTATCATAAAGAATTGTAAAATATTAACCCCATGCAAAATTATGCGCTTTGGAATTCAAGTATGGATGACCTGATCATCAATCGAGTTAATGCTGTAAAATGGTTTCAACATTATTTTAACAAAATGATAACATTTACTTTTACATTATAAGTCATGATTAAGATAGGAAGGAAAAAAGATTTATTATGTCAACAGGAAACTTCATCGAACAACTGTTTTAAAATTGTTCTTTTTTTCTGTGAAAGAAAAATTAAAAAAGTGACTTCAGCGTATTTTCAAAATTGGTTGACTGTCAAGCAGAGCATCTTATCTATTATGAATACTTTCCTGATGAAAGTGTTTTCCATAAAAATGAGAAATGAGTTTTTAGTTTTCACATAAATACCATTAAATAAAGTGCTAAAAGTACTTAAAAGTAAATCAATCAATATTGTTGAACGAAAAAAAAAACTTTATTAAAAAAATCAATTTGGAAAACTAGAAAAAAATGAGCCAATTCATCTTTCCCAATGCAGTAATGATGTACAATTTCTAAGGGGAAAAAACTGTTTTGAACGACAGTTTGGCTTTAATTCATTTAAAAATGTAATCAGCATTTTTTACGAACGATTAGATATTTAACAATTAATCATTTAAATAAAAAATAATTGCTCCTTTTTTATATTTTAAAGGATTTCTTTGATTTTACATTGTCACTGAGCTTTCAAAAGAGATTGATTTCTAATTACAAGAGAGCGTAAAGGATCTAAAACAAGTTTCCTCAGCTATATATTTCTAAGTCATTAGGATAGTCATTAGCTGTTAATGGTCTCAGCAAGCAAGTTTCCACTATATCTTATTTTCTTTCGCATTACAAATACGGCAGACTTGACTTAAGCAACTTTTTGATGTAATGACCCTTATCACTTATCTGTATCTCCTCATATCTCTAGATTTTTGATCAACAGGAACTCTCGGTAGCAAAAAGAAGTGAAGTATTTTGGTGTTTGCACAGTTTTGGTTTAGCGGGCCTATTAATTGCATTGTTACAATAAATACTTAATAATATAATATCTATATTTACTAGTCAATTTCACAGGAATCAAAGGTATGTATCTAACACAGCGATTTTTATTTTATTTTTATAAATAATTATCTTAATTTTTTTATTGACTGGGTTTATTTTAATTATACATGATTAATCTATACCTTGATATTTCCTGTACAACTAGGGGGGTGGAGGGTTACTTCAATAGGTTTTAATTTATTTTGATCTTTTTATCATTTACTTAAAATTTAGCGACATAATACAAATAAGAAATACGCATTTATACTGATATAATATATTTATAAATATATCAGAACTGCACAACTTATGTTCTAATTAGTTTAACAATACTAAGTTAAGAGCACAATAAAATGGTTACCAGTGACCAAATGGGCTTGCCATATATAAAAAAAAATTGATACTTATCTTGATAATTTGTTCGTTTTATAATTAAAGTCGCATTGTAGCTTTACGTCAAAGTACATTATTATTGAATTCATTGTTGTACATTGTTATAGTTTGGATGGGGGAGGGCGCAAAGAAAGTTATGACTGAAAACTTTGTCGAAACATTTAAAGTTTGAGAAGCACTGTGATAGGCAAATCTAATACTGGAGGTAAGATTCATAAGCGATGAAGTTTGCTTATGATTGTATTGTAACATGTGACCCAAAAATCCGTCATCATTTGAAAATTCAACAAATCTCGGAATAATGTAGGAGGGGAAAATTGATATGCATGCTCGAAATGACATAAGGTTTTCCTAAACTCAAAGAAGTGCAAAATGTGGCCAACAAATGGCATTTTACATAACGAAACCCATATCAGCTTAACAATTGATTTTTAGCAATAAACTATGTTCTTATAACAAATATTCAACATGTAGGGTGCCATTCTTCAACAATACCTGTATGCATGAGGAAAATGTAGAGAACAGCACCGTATAGCAAAT
This sequence comes from Trichonephila clavata, assembly GCA_019973975.1. Lineage (NCBI taxonomy): Eukaryota > Metazoa > Arthropoda > Arachnida > Araneae > Nephilidae > Trichonephila > Trichonephila clavata. The sequence goes on along the minus strand of BMAO01031072.1, from coordinate 20,929 downwards.
CTGTAGGAATGATAAGAAATTGCTGTCGAGTGTTTTCTCTTAGCAACCTTAATGAGGACGATCACGGTAGACGTGTCAATTGAGGTAACCCCACAAACAATAATCCCACGAATTGAGATCGTGGAAACTGAGAGGTCAATTATTACGGAGGTAGGGGATCAGCATCCGAACTTCACCAAACGATGGGCGCAAGGGATCTTCCACACCTTTTCACGACGTTAGGACCGCAAAGCTTCAATAACAGATTATTTCTTCATTCTGTGAATAGTACAGCTCTACTAGCAATGCCTTTTCTGGTAAAGTCAACCTGTTGCAATTGCTGGTGAATCTATTACCTCACTGACTACAGTTCATTTTATTTACGATTTGTATGCGGTGTCACTGGCGTTTTACTGCCTATCTATGTTGGCTATTTTTGCATTTTTATTTTTGTTTTCAATAAAACCCAACTTCATTTCAAGCACGTATAACAGTGTTTACCTCTCTACCAACATTAGGCGGTAGATCATTGAATTTTGAAATGTTAACGGACTTTGGGTCATCTGGTAACTTAAATTTGTGCATGGAGTTTTTGATTACCATATACATATATCTAGAGAGAAAGAAAAAAAGTGAGTTCAAAAAAAATTTTCAATAAAATATTCAAAGAAACATTTAAGCAAACTATATTCTCCAATTTTAAACGAATTTAAACATTATTACAGTACTATTTTAACGCTTTTTACAATTGAACGAACACTACAAGATATAATTTTTGTGTTGTGATTCCTTTTTAAGACCAAACCTATATCTTGAGCTATTTAACACCTACAAATTATATTTCCAAATTTTGAAAATGAGCTATACATTATGAATAGCGTATTTTAATTAATTGTGATCAGTAGTTTATCTTACAGTTTAGAACATGGTAATAGCAGTAAAAAAATATTACTCTTGCTTTTGAAAATAGTAATATAGTAGTTTTAGCAGTAATATTTCTTTATAAATAGCACTAAAAACTTAAGATAAGTAGTCTGTAATCATATACAGCCTTTAAGTTGGACAAGTTAGACCAGTGGTCTCTAACCCCTGCGCCGTAGACCAGCACCAGTGCGTGGATAAAATGGTATCGGGCCGCTCAAGAAACACTAAATTATTTCCATTTTATTTACTGTGGTGTATTTCTCCATGGAAACCATTTTATATCCGACGTCTAATCACTTTTTATTCATTTTTTTGGTGTAACTGTATTTCTTTCTGAAAGTTTGTTCAAGTACAACACATTAAAATTATTAAATATAAACAATCTAAAATGTAAACAATCAACGTTCTACTCTCGGTTGGACGCCGTAAAATTTTTAAACGTTGCCCGGTCCAAAGCGATGTAAGGGCTGGGGAGCACTGAGTTGGCCTGCAAATATTGAACGACAATTTAGTAAAAATAGCAAGGCATTAATGTATTACGTGTGTTTTTCAAATAGTTTGAAAGAATAATTCGTATTTGTTTAAAACATAGCTGAATGATTATTAAGATATTCGATTAAATCAAGATTTAAGGAATTATTATTTGTTCATTATACTTCATTAAGAATAAAATATTATTTTGGTTACATATATTAAATGTTATATATATATATATATGACCATGAAATATTTAGAAGTTTTTATGTACTTAAAATATATATTTTTTTTAAATTCCTAATACACACTCGCAAATGTGGTTTATCAGACACGTCAATATATTATTTCATTGAAACTTTTCTTTGAATAAGCATTATGTACACCAACATGTATGCAGTGTAATGTACAAAATTTAGAAGTCCACGAAACTTTTGTAAATGAGTTATAAAAAGTATCTTCTCAGTCTTTTACCAATGACTTCCTAATTAAACTTGTTACCTGTATCCACTTAAAATTACTTGGAACATCTCAATATTATTCCCTTATATGTTACGCGATATTCATTTAAATTAAATAATATTTCCTACTAATCCAATAGTATAACTTATTTGTTATATTTTATTTACCAAACCAACGATCATTCTCAATAATTAACTCCCTAAACACGTAATGAATTGCAGAAAAGGAGCTGGCTCTACGAAGAAGATTCGATAGTAAAATGCATTAACTGGAGGCTAAATAAATAAACAACGGTGCCGCTCAAATGAATAAAGGAAACCATGTGATGTTTGTGTTAATTGTATCAATTTAACCGATGTTTTCTCTTGTGTATTAACGACTCACTAAAAATGCAAGAGTGGATCTATTGGCAATGTATTGATCATTCAGTGGAAGAAAAGGTTTTTAAAGAGTATACTTTTTTTTCTCATTTTATTATAAAGACAGAATTTGGAAAAATATCATTGTCTTTTTTTAATTTGTTGAAAATGCAATGTAAGCATATTTATTATCACTTCAACAATACTAATGATTTGACTGATTAGCATAATTTTTTAATGAAATTTTTCTCTCTGTTTCTTAATCTTACTTGTGTTAAATAAAGCTACATACACATAACAATAAACGCTCTAAGAACATATTATTTTTTTGAAAATATAATATAGGATATTTTACATTCTTAAAAAATGCATTACTCCTTGTTTGTTACACATCATTTTTGGCCCATCACCTTTACCTTATCCTGGGAAAAATGTTCTTGGAGTTTTGTTAAATTATTTGTTATTGCTCTCTGGATATTTTCCGGTGTTTCAAGCTATCACCTTTCTGAAGAACTATTAATTTACAGGAGGTGAATAATTATATTCGGCAATGAAAGCAAACGTTTATAAAAAAACTTCGAAGTTGTTATATTTGTTTCAAAAAGGAAATTGATCAAATCACATTCAGAGGGATCAGTTATCTCAAATACTGTTGCACACGGTGTGATATGCAGTAAAAAAACATACATTACAACAAGGGAGCTTTAAACTATTTAGCATAGCAAACACGGTGAAGACGTGCATTTTTTTAGTTATTTGAAGCTAATGACAAATGCTTTTGTTATCGCACTTTTCTTCAACTCTTATAAAAACAGTTTTATACACACACCATATAATATATTTCCCACAGTTATCCTCAGTGATAATAAGAAAATAAAATTTATTTGATTGGCTTAAGTTTGCGTAAGAAACAGCAGGAAAATTTTCGTTGATAAGCCTCGCAATTTTGAGCCAGATCAAGTAATTTTATGACTGCCTTTAACCTTATAATTTACTCTCCTATTATCGATACCGAAATAGGAGAGGATTTGACGCTTCAGCTGTATTTAATCCAATGTATCTTATTTCACATGATTTGAATGAATCCAAAATTTCAACCAGTTATTCAATCAAGCATCTAACTTGCCGGATATTGTAGCCTAACATCTGAAGACCACTTACAAGTGCAAAATTTATCTGAAGGAGGCAATTAATTTACTGGGAGTTTCATGCATTATTTATATTAAAAATTTTGTTTCCATGCCTATTTATGAAATTTAATACAAAATTTGGTTGTCATTTGCTGATGTAATTACTTTGTTGCACGGTATTTTTTTTAAATAAATTTTAATGGCATACAAAACGTATCTTTCTAATATAACAATTACAATCAGAACAAGATAACTTACATCAAAAGTATATGTCTTTTAAATAATAAGAAAAAAATCATAATAAGGTACAAAAAAATGTTATAGAAAATGGTGAAAAATAAGGCAAGATTACATAAAATAGTTTTTGTAAACCTATTTCTGAAAAACATGCATTGAGTGATGTAAATATCAACTCAAGATTTCCTTTTAAAAATACTTCAAATAGAATTGAATTGTATAGTACATGCGTGGAATTTTTCTCACATAATTGGTTTATTAAGTGAGTACTCAAATTGTATTTCTGCTAATCCGTCTGAAAGCAGTTTTTTAGTAGTAATCTACATCTTACCAAGTATTTACGTGACACTAGATACACATATAATTTTTAACGCGAGATATACAATTAAATTACTAGATTTTATTTAGAATTAAATTATGTTTTATCATTAAATAAAAAAGGTGTCATCTTTCAATATATACTAAGAATGTAAAAAAAAAATAATAATAAAATAAAACACATGAACAATCTTTATTAAATTTAAGTCACTGAGAGAGAGACTAAATAAAATAAGTATATATACAGACGACTCACGATAACTCGAAGTTCAAGGGACGAATGAAAAAAGTCGAATTATCAGAGTTCGAATTATTAAGTGAGTAAGAAAAAAACATCCAATTTTTTTCTAACACATTCAAATCTTAAATTATGCAATAAAACAACAATTTTACATATGTATAAAATTACTTTAAAATATTTTTAAAAAAGTACATATTATACAGTATAAATATTATACAGAAGTTAAAAGTCATGTATTAAACGAATACATTTAAATAGTAATTCTCGAACAGAACTCTTTCACCCCCGACCAAATGTCTCCCATTCCTCATTGGAAATAAAATCGTTTCGCAACCGGTTCCCTCAGATACTGTCCCCAATACCATTGGTTCTTCAAGGCAGGGTACAGCCCGGCCTGTCTCTATTTGGTGCCACACATGCTATAAGTTACACACATGAGCCATAAATCGTTATGTCAGTCCGACGCAAAAAACAGAATCTTACGTATCTCTTCTGCACAATAATGAACAATCCAATTCCCTGAGCACATGTGTAACAAGACCACGTCTTAATAGAAAGGTATAGAGGGCCGATAACAAGTGCAGCCAGAACTGCTCTTTTGAAGAAGGAAAGCAATAAAAGTGTTTTTAAAACGCTTTTGTAAGTTTCACTTGCATGTAACGGAATCATGGAACTTGATTTTTACCCACTTTAAAAGGTTAAATTAATTCGAAACTTTGCACACTTGACAAGGACCGATGACAATACAATAATTTCATAATTTTGTTCTATTGTCCCTTTCAGGATCGTGAGGAATAAGGATAATTAGATTTCTCGACAATTCCATATACCACTTCCAGATTTGGCGACTTATTGCATTTTCCATTTTTAAATTTGGCATCTAATTCCATATATCATTTTCAGATTTGGCGACTAATTTCATACACCATTTCCAGATTTGGCGACTAATTTCAGATTTAGCGACTAAAAGAATAAGGTGTAACCCTAAGGCGAGTGTTTTGAGTTTAAAGCTAAATATATGCAAGCATAAAATACACTTGCGGTTAATAGAAATAAAACAAAAAAAAGTTTTCTTTATGTTAGAAAGTGGAGAGTTGGTGTGTGTTAGCAATTTCTACGATAATATAAACATTTTTCTGAAAATGAAAATAAAAAAAAAAGATTCGTGCATGTGAAAAAAATAATTTACGTTTTAACTGCTAAATATTTTTTATTTTTATAAATCAATACGTTTAGAAGTGATGATACGAATTAACATTATAGCAATACGTTTAAAAGGCTTTCTTTAATGTCTATCCGGGTGGATTTTGTAATTGATTTTAAACTGTGTGACTTTCGGATGAGCTAGAGACTTGAAATTTGGACCATAGCTCAGAAGTGGATGACAATGCATGAAAATGTGAAAAAAGAAGAAAAAACGAAAAGGAGGAATTTTATAATTTTTAGTCCGTTATAAAAGCATGGTACATTAAATTTTTTTAATTCGAACTTTTTCTTCTTAACACACTTTTATTGGTTTGACCTGTTCTATAGAGACAGAATCTAATATAACGATACGGGACGGAGAGAATAAATACTCTTCAGACCCGTTAATTAATATCCATTGAAGAGCAACAATAATTCCACAGCCACGTAATTCCAGCTTCAAATATCAAACTCAAGGATAAATTCAACAATGAATAAATGATCGTTTAAAAATTTAAAAAACACGCTTTTATTGTAGTTCTAACTAAAAAATGAAAAATAAATTATAGTTTAAAAAAACTGAAAAACACGCTTTTATACTGAATCGAACTAAAAAAAAATAATAATAATTCGTAATATAAGAATAAAAGGATTAACGAGAAAATTAATTTCATTGGGGAAAAAGCGTGGGGTGTTCTATAAATATTCAGTTGTTATAATTTCTATATCCCGAGTTACTGTAAAAATGCAGTACAAAGCACCCCACGCTTTTACCCCAATGCCATTAATTTTCTCATTAATCCTTTTATTCTTATATTAAGAATTTTTTTTTTACTTTTTAGTTCGATTCAGTATAAAAGCGTGTTCTTTAGTTTTTTTAAACAATAATTTTTCACCTGAGGAACCGGGAAACACAAAAAAAGGAGTAACAGACAGATGGTCGTCAAAGGGACTACGATACAGGGAAGACATGAAATTACAATGCAACATAAAACAAGTAAGCTTCAACCTGTTTGCTACAGGGCTCTAGATAGTAAGTGTTCGAATTGTCGAGAGTGATATAAGATAACTTCAAATTGTTGCGTGTTGTGATCTGGCGAATCACAGATTTCACTTCGAAATATTGAGTATACCCAAACGTATTGTTTGTTTTAGTTCGAAATATCAAGAGTTTTTCTGGTAGGTAGCCTAGTGGTTAGAGCATCGGACGCCAGACCGGGAGGCCTGGGTTCAATGCCCGATGCCACCAAATACCATCCGAGTTCCCACGGAGTACGTGCTCGTTCAATCAGTGGGTCCGAAAGTCTTGTGGGTGGTTGTAGCAGCAACCACGGGTGCAGGGGGGGGAGAATATTTCTCTCCCCTCTAGTTCCAAGCCTAAATTGTTGAGGTGGAGATAGGTGGTGTCGCTATCCATCGTGTAGGAACCGAGCCAAATCGTAGTGTCACCTGCACAGTGCTCAAAGCTAAAAGCTAACGACAGGCCCTTGCCACGAAGAATTTCGTGGGCCTCGATCTTACACCGTCAGACAGGTAAGATTAGAAACTACAACAACAACAAGAGTTTTTCTAGGGGCTGAGGATATAAACTTCGAATTAAAGAGAGATTCGTATTGCCGAAAGTTTGAATTAGCGAGAGTCAACTGTATATATATATATGCATATAATTTTTTTAAATTTAAAAATTACTAATGATTCGTGCAAATACAAAATGATATGGAACACATAACTGAACACCAAATAAACGTCTGAAAAAACTCTTAGGTAATTAAGTAATGCCGTGTTTTCTTATCACAAGTACTAGCTGTTTACAACTTGCAAGAAATTTAATTGGAGATGTTGTTATGCTTTTAAGAAATCCAAAAATCTAATAATTTATTAATGCTGAACTATTAACAAAAAATTTATTATAAATATATTTATTATTTTGACGCCTTTGGGTAAGGAAGTAGATTACTATTATTATTAAAGTAATAGCATTCACATGCATTTCAATCAATTAATTTATTTTTAATAACATAATTTTGCTCAAAATAAAGTGTGATATGAATATTTTAAGTATTTTTACATAGCCTTCAAATAAATATTTAAGACTTGATTTTAAACGTAATTTTTACTAAAGGAAAGAAAATGAATTATCGGTTCTTTTATCCATAGTTCAAATTTTCTGCTTCTTTTCTTTATATATATATATATATATATATATTACAGCAATTGGGAATTTTTTATCGTGATAAAATATATTTCCCTGTATATCACATTACTTACTGAAGTTAAAATGAATTGCAAACTATTATTTATTATCCATATCTTCAAAGTAATATGGATTACATTGCGGCATATTAATTATCTCTTTTTATTTAATAAATTATCCAATTATTATAAAATATCGGATTATTATCCAAATTAAATAAACTATATTTAGTTGGAATTAATCAAAGCCACATTTTAACATCTTCTTTACAAATACTATATTTGTTAAGAATTTTAAGATTATTAGTATAAATTCAATAACGACAAAATATATCATTTTGCACTTAAATGTATTTGGAGCTGCGAAAGTTTGAAGCCTTGGGAAAAATTATTATCATTGTCTTCATTTTAATTAATGAATATTAATAATTATATCTATGCATTATTTCGTTTGGACAAATTTGACATACACTAATGTATCTTCAGTAATTATTTATCAAGCAAAATATATAATTTCCCAGTAAGAGTATTTCATTTAAATATTGTAAAATCTATTTTAAACAGACATACACATTATTACAAAGTTATATTCCAGACTTAATTATTCTAAATATTTGCATTTCAATCTATGAATTTCTATTGATTTCAAAGTTCAAAATTTGTTTCAAATGTTCTGTGTATTTTGTCTGAAATGTGATTTACGTACAAACTACTGAATTGTTATTCTTATTTGCATTGCTTCTAGGTTATGTAAATTTAGTTTCTATGAACTTTCTTATGAAAACAGAAGGTATATAAATACTATTCCTTTAAAAATGTCCCTAATGTTTGTAAAATTGCATAAAGCTGAAACTGTCCAAATCAAATAACCACTTTTACATTGGAGGAAATACGAATAATCAATATGGCGAGACATTATTGCGAATATTTGCTTTTTATATAAAACTATATTGATTATATAAGACATGGTTACAAGTTTCATGAAGGAAGACATTTCAAGGAATATAACTCAGTTGTCAAATAAAACAAAAGCGAGACATTATAAGATCATTCCATCCATATAAAACAGTTGTAAAACCTTTTGCTATGAAATGAATGATATATTTTATATATATAATGTCACACACACACAAATAAAAACTAAGTAGAATGGGAAATATATATATATATGTTGTGTGTAATGACATTTCTTTGTTATTATCCATTAATTTTTCATCCCAAAAAGCTTTATATGACTTGATATGAAAACGGGTGATTTATTTCAATAATTTATAGGTTAAAGTAGTTCATATATGTGAAGTATGCGATCGTGAAATTTCTTCATATATGAGTACAATTAAATACAACGAATCCTGAACTAGATATTAAGAAAAAAATAATATTGATCAAATAGCTTTATTTTTAACAAACTAATTATTAGTTTATTGGTAATTATCGTGACTATGGTGAATGCTGAGAATATGAATCAGAAGCATATTGGTTTTCAAAGAGTCCACAGCAACATTAAGCATTTTTATTATATATATATATATTATATATATATATTTTATATATATATATATATATATATATATATATATATATGTCTCAGATCCTTAAGTTAAGAGTTTGATATTGTACTGCTGTGGCTAATTTCTTACTTATGCTGCCCGGGTATACTTCTATCCATACTTATTTAGAATTATAGCTCTTAAGTATATATGTTATTATTATCTTTGATTTTATATATATATAAGAGAAATAAGTGTGTAAAAATACCATGGATTTGTTAATTTATTTTAATTATATGCGAGAATGAATTTATATAGAAACATTTTGTCAGTGCAACGATAAAACGTATGGTAGCATTAATTCCTTTCTGTATTCAGATTTGAAATAAAACAATGGGAAAAATATAACCACATGTCCTACTGTAGGGACATATTTGTCATTTTTTAAAATTTACTGAAATGGTTTTAAGCAAAAGTTTTAATCTTTCAGTAAGGCTTGTGTTTGCTACTGAGATAATCTTTTTGTAGGAATAAGGGATGAATCTGTCAAAAAATCTAAGAACTAATACTTAAAACGAGGAATCACAGATTAATCTTTTAAAATAAAGGTTTTTAACTTTTGAATGCAAAATAAAACGATATTTTCGTTTCAAAATATGGCATCCATAAGTAAAATTTAAATAAAAATATTTGTGATTTAGAACTCTAAAAATTAATGTTACTTTAAGTTACTACACGTATCCACCCCATATATATATAATCCTTAATACTGTATGCAAACAGTTATAATCCTAAGTATAAAAATGCAGAAGAGTAATAAATATTATTCACAGTAGTACAATAGCAAATTATTGGCCTTCTGAAAAAATAATACAGGTTCAAACAATGTTTTTTGACCAGCCACCCTTCACCTGTAATTTGCCTAAGCAACTGGGCTATAATGAAAAGATGAATTACTATAAATATATAATTATTAGAAATAAAATACACTAATGCTAATTAAATAAATTATAGTACTAAAATAAATACACTGTTTACTAATGTTGAGTTAAAAACATTTGTATGAATTTCGTCTAAGAAGAGTAAAATTATCAATTCAACATATTACCATGATCATATATATCTATGTCTCACCAATACAAGAAACAAATAAGAGTAGTATTTCTTAAAAATAAAAATTATCAGAAATAATATCAAATATAAAAGTGTCTCTTAAGTTTTTAAGTGCATATATGTACTTAAAAACTTAAACTATTGATAGGAAATTTCTTGGAATGAATAGAACCCTTAAATATGTATAGCAATTCTAATATAAAACTATATTTAATTTTATTAAAATTGTAGAGCCATATGTCCATTTTTACATAGATTTATTATAAGAATTCTTTCGAAAGTCGATGATAAAGATCCATTATATCTCTACTGCTAAAATGTCATCCAAAATATAATCGTGAGACTCAATATTATAATAGAAAACAACTACGATTTTAGTTTAGTGATTGAATTTCGAAAGTATATTCCCAAAGGCTGGACAATGTTCGATATTTCTTAAGGAAAGAGAGCTTTCAAATCCCAAATCACACTTGTCAAAATCCGATCCCCCCCCCTTCAATGGGAATTAGCTTTATAACTTCAGGGTTTATTTAAAAATACTTTTACAGATTGAAATCTTAAAGTACGGATTAAAATGACCGTGGTGAAAACTATTTCCAATCACCACTGACTGATATTGTTCTAAGATAACAAGATTAAATCTCCCTAAAGGAATTGAAAATGAAACTTTTTTTCTGCTGAGGTGTTTCTTGTATTGGGTCAAAGGGAATAAGTGATTCCCTTAAGACTGTGAGAACAATTTCTTTTATCGTGTTGTGGATCGGCTTTTTGTAAATCGATTTTGGATTTCCTAACACTTATTTTTGAAAGTAGTTTTATTGCAAGTGATGTTTTTAGAGATTTTTCTTCATATATAAAAGTTTGTTTTTGAATTTAAAAATCTATGTTCAAATTCAGTGAGAGATTTAATTCGTAAAGTTGTCTTTACTTATTATTAAATAATGTTCGTGTAAAATATTTATTTTCTAATTGATACACTCTTTAGAATTGACATTATATTGCAATAGTGTTGAGAATTAGTGCATGCATATCTATATAGCTTCCATTTCTATTTGAATTATTTAAGATTCGATGGAATCAGAAGTTCATATAGTTTCATTGTATAAGTGCATGCAGGTATAAATAGATTCTTTTGTTTATCATAATGTATCTTTTAAACCTAAAACGTTTCCTTAAGTAAGTTTTTTTTCCTTTTTATGTATCCATTTGAACTCAGACACATGCGATACATAAGTATTGGTAGAAGAATTAAAAAAAATATTTTCGATACCCCTATACATAACAAAGGTATTGTTTTTCCCAAAATTATCAATACAAAAAAATCAAGGTAGTTATGTGTTCAAAAATTTTAGGAATAAAGCCTAATGGACTTAAGATTAATTAAGAATATCATTCAAAGAGTTTTATCTGGAAAATGACGTCCTGAGTTAGATGATATTCTTTAATACTGTGCACAGCCCCCTTTTGCTGATCCAAAATCTGAATAGTTACACAAGAGAAACACTTATCGTCATGAGATGACTACTGGGTGACCCAGTATTCAATGCTTTTTAAATACCGTAAAATTCGGCGTATAATGCGCACTGCCGTTTAACGAGGCATATATACTTTATATAATCTGCATTTTTCAATTTTTAGGTATATTCGCCGTATAACGCGCGCCTCATTTTTTACGAAGAAACCTGAAACGTACGTGCGCAATGCACTTATGTTTTGAAATAATTTATTCGAGGTATTATTCCAAGCTTAAGAAAAAAGTAGTATTTTTCAAGAATTTAAATTCGCAAGGAGTCACTTCTTTTAAAGAGACAATATTTCGATTTATGTAGAAGTCTAATTTTTTAATACGCTCATCTATTTTTTTTTAAATATTGAATTTTTATACCCGGGATATAGCGCACACCTGTAAATTTCGAACTTATTTTTTGTGTTAAAAATATGCGTTGTATGCCTGATTTTATGGTACGCAATAAACAACAAAAGCGTGACGTAATATAAGTTTACTTACTTCAAGCAGTGAATTCACTTCATTCTGAACAATTTTACTATGTTTCAGGAAACTTGCGATAAGTTAGATAAAATTTGGTCTTTATATTTCGTTTGAAAATTAAAATATTTCTGGGTTGTTTGCTAACTACGCTCTTTAGATTACAGACAAGAACATCATTATATGCAAAAAAGCACTTCACTATAATTCTTAGTATAGTTAAGAAACATAATTTTGAAAAATCAACTCAATCAATTCCTATGGTATGTCCATAGGAATAAGTATGATTTATAAAATAGAATAAAATCATATCAAATAGGCATCCAAAATAAAAAAAGAAGCTTATAATAAAATACTCTAATAAAAGCTCCATATTTATGAAGAAGGAAAAAAAAATGAACGAAGTCACAAATATGCTCTAAACTTTCCTTAAGCATTATTCTAATTTTGTTTTTATTATAAGGAATGCATCGGTATTATTTAATAATGAAGGCGTTAATTTACGAAGAATAAAAAAAAACAATCATTTGCTTACGCTTTGTTCACTTTACAAAACAGGAATTGCACTAATAATCCTTTATCTTTCGAGAAAATTCAAATTTAATTATGTAAGTTAATTGCCACTGTAATGAAGTAAATTACCAAACTTATAGATAGTAATGTCATTATATTCCTTTAGTACCTATCGGGAAATATATTATATTTATTTTATTAATCCTGCGTGGGCACAATATAATTATTTTAGTTCTTTCTCTGTGTGTGCCAAAATGTTTATAATCCAAGAATTTAGATTAATTAAAAAAATGAATTGTCTTAAAAGTTTTTTTAAAAAATATTGTGTTCCATTTAAAATGTGATTATAGGTAATAATGTGTAAGATTAGAAAATATATGTACGTGAAATATCATAAATGTAACAAAATATTTATTGAATTAATTTTTATGATATGAATATTAAGTTGTAACCACAATGGTTTTAATATTTTATCGATAATACTTATAATATATTATTCGTAGATAAACAAAGAGTATGGTTGCTATTTAATATTTTTTTCAATTAATACTGTTGTACTTGATTTGATTTACTGAAATTTATGATTTATCTATGTTATTTCTAAGAACAGCTTAAATCATTCTAAATTTAATGAATATGAATAGATCATGGTATAGGTTTACTAAAATAATCCTATATATTTCAGGTTTCATATCTCTAATACACTATCCAAGTTGAAAAATAAAAGTGTATATGAAATACAATGAATGCACTTTATTACATTTAAAAATTATAGAAATTACAAAATAAAATTAGTTAAATGTACAATAGATGTAAGATTTCCAATAAGGTTTGGCCTTTGTCAATTTGAATTTTAATTTGCTTAACAATTCCTAAAGGACGACTGGTTTTTACCAATCACAGTAAAATGAAATGCAATGAGTGTAACAGAGCAAAACTTTTTATCTGTATAAAAAGCATTGCGTGAAAACTCTTTCTTCATTCGAAAGCTCACGCAGATAGGTGTTTGATAAAAATACGCCGTAAGTCAGTGTTCCTCTAACTGTGGGTTTCACGCTATAGGGGGACGTGATAACCCTATTTCTGGGAGCAAGCATATTAGAAAGTTGAAAATAAAAGATTATTTAAAAAATTATAACGTTTTGAAATGAAGTTTAAACAAAGAGTACATTCTAAAATAATAAAAAATAAAATACACATTTACACTGATACAATATACATATAAATGTATTAGTATTGAATAATGAATTTAATAACTCCTTTACCCATACCAAGTTACGAACAAATTTATAAACAAATGTAACTCCAATGGGCTTGTCATATACAAAATTATATACAAAATTTAATACTTATTTTATAATTTGTGCGGCTTTTAATTAAAGTCGTATTGCAGCTTTAGGGTCAAAGTACAGAAGATCGTCCGTACTTTATACAAACCAGTTTGTATTTGTTTTCTTGTTTGCATTTTTAGATAAATATTTGGCAACTTCAGAAAAATCTTATTCTAAGGTTTCCTCTTGATTGTAATGCAATATAAAAGATTTATTTTCAAAATGACTCCTAGCATAGATATATGGCGCGAAGGTTACGTAACAGTGCTTTTCGAGAAGAAATATTCATATCAGCAAATTTTAAAATGGTTGAAAATCTCGATTATTACATTTCAGAAGAAGGTATGTATAGTATATTAAATATGAAACGAAGAAAAACACCCAGCAAAATATAAAAATGAAAACAGACTTTTAAACTACATCCTAAGACTGTTCGAATGCAGGCAACTGTCAGGAAAACAAAGTATCTGGGTCTAAAAGAAAATCAGCCGATTCAAAGATTCATTGCATCGAAATTGGGAATGTCTTTTTGGTATTGTAATTAAAATCATTCATAATTTTTTTAAGTAAAAAATATTTTTAAACCTAAAGTTCATTTAATTTTGCTTTAGCGCATTACTGAACGAAAAACAAATTGTAGAAAATTATTTGAAAAAAACACGTAGCTGCCAAAAAATGGAAATTTGTGATAACACTTGATGAGGCATTGGTATATTTAAGCGACTGTAAAAAAATATCAATTTTCTATTGCTCAACTAACGGGAAAGACCATACGAAATGGTTTCGTTAGTGTATAGAAAACTCCCGAAAGAGTTTCATGATAGTTGGAGAATTTTTTACTATGGTAATTTGAAAATCAAGTCTCAAGTAAGGTTTAAATTAATTCACTCAACTATCAACATATTTTAGAACCAATTTTTGAAGAAGAAATTTCAGCTTCATATGGAAAGGACAATGATAAATTTGAACTTTATGCGGACAAAGCCTCGAATTATACGTATACTTCAACTGTCACTTATTTAGCAAAGAAAGGTTGAGAAACCGGAATACAGTGTACCCCATTTGATGAAGTACGTGTAAAATTAATCCAAGCTTCTCTAATGAACTTTAGTGCTTCTGTTTTATTAAAACGAGTCTTAGAAAAACGGCATTCGAGAATACGGAACGGACTTTGAAAAACAGTTCAAGAGAAATGGAGAAACATTTGCTTCACAGTACTAAGAAAAAGTTTACTTTCATGAAAAATTCGAGCTAGAGCGACTGTCAAGAATCATGGGTATCAGATAGAATCAAATAACTAAGAAAAATACAACATATACATATAAAAAAATTAACTATCGAAATCGTTTTCATAAAGTGCGCACTACCTTCTCTCTCTGTACACTGTTATTTCATTCAATATACTGTTTTTGAAAAGAGGGGAGGGGCGCAATGGAAATTATGCTTGGAAATTGGGTCGCAAATATTGAAAGTTTGTGATGCGCTGTCGTAAGTTTTTGAAGTAATTACTAGGAAAACCAGTGTTGTGTGGAAATAATTAAGTATTATATGCCTTCAGGACATCATTTGAGTGTTTACGATAGTCGATGCGCAACTAGACTATTAGAAGCAGGTCAATGTGAGTACTGGGGCAGAAATAGTCATATTTAGATTAAAAAAAGCCACTGAAGGTAGAAATGCTATGCGAAAGCATGTCCGTGGTTATAGAAGGGCCACCACAATAGGATAGATGTGTATCCATTGTGGTGAAAAGTAACAGCACTCCTACTCTGAGAGCTGTTGGCCTTTACTACCTAAACAAATATATAATCTAGAACCATTTCTATGTGTTTAAATTAGTGTGTTCTGTATGCACGGAAACAGTTCATTGCGGCATGTTTTTCTCGAAACATCCAGAATGTGAGAATTGCTTGGAGAAGAGAATAAGACAATATCCTTCAATGACTGCTCAATAAATTAATTTCCAGCATAAAAAATACACGTCGAATGGCCATTAGTGTCCTATAACTATTTTATTATTTCTGGCAGGACGACCCATTTTTCGTGTTTGTTTGTAAATGCTCCATAAAATATATATTTATTTTCACTTTCTTCTTTTTCCACGTAAAGAACTTTACAACATTATGTGTGATAAAAAGGCCGAGTATCTCTACTTAGTATTTACAAAGTTTCATTTCAACAATTAAAATTTGTTATCAATGATTTCAAAAAATTAAGTCTTCCTTAGCAATTGCTATGCTGAGTATAGCATCAAATTATTTTAATTTCAATACACCCTTGTGTAACTTTTAATTATTCAAAAAAATATTTTACTAATATTGTAAACTGCTTACAGGTAGTTAGAAGATGCATCGCAGAATGATTAAATTATTTTTATTCTTTAATCGATTCTTTATTAACTTCTTTGTCTGCTACTTCTTTCAAATTGATGATAATTAGGCATTACATAAATCATAATCTGTAACTTTAAAATAGAGTTAATTTCTTACAAGCTTCTCTGAGTTATTCTTACTTATGAGAAGGACTGATACGATTGTGATTTTTAAAATGAGTTTTATTTTAGCAACTTAAATTAGCAAACAAATTTAGTCTCTAATAAATCAAGTATCTAAATACACACAAATTGATAGTTCAATTCACATCACTCTAAATTAAATTATAAAACAAGAACATTGCACAAATAGTTTTTCTATGCGCTTAAAAGTATATATTGCTAACAATAAATATTAGAAAATGCTAACTTTAAGCAATGATTAAATATCAGGTAAAACTGGCTTGAAAAAAAACTCGAAATAGCCTTGCTTTTTTTTTGCAGCATTACTAAAAGCAACACATTTAAAATACATTCAAATGAGAGTACACAACCCAAGTAAACAAAATATTTTCTTTAGGAAGAAAACAAAAAAGTATACCAAGCTCTTCACATGTCTTCTGCCAAAAGAAATTTGTTGCTATGATTGAGATTGCAGTTACTATAGACTCATTGAAGCTTTCTCTTTTTATTTCTGCTTCATTCATTCTTATTGTACTACCAGTGAATTTTTTGTGGTAGTACTAAATCATTCGGAATCTTATTCTTGTTTTTCGCTGCGTTGCTTTGAAAAGAAAAGAAAAAATGATAGGGATCAATAATGGCATCGGTATTTCATATCTTGGATAGATGCTTCGATCAATGTAAAAACGAAATATATGTATTATTGAAACTTTTTTTACGGATTTCACCCTTTACTTTCATTTCGTCTGATATGCTGTCCAATACTTCATATTAAAAAATAGGACTTTAAATTGCAAGCCTGGTGCTAGATCAGTGCTTCTCAAACTTTCAGTATTTGCGACCCAAATTTCAGTCATAACTTTCACCGCAACCCCTCTCCATACAATATTAGTGTAGTGGATTCAGTAAAAATGTACTTCGTCGTTACAGCTTCAATACAATTTTCATTATAAACCGTACAAAATATCAAGATAAGTGTTAAATGTCGAATATGATACGCCCTTGTGAGGTCACTAGTAATTATTAAACTTGTTCTTAATTTAGTATTGAGGAATATATAATAAAATACATTGTGGGTGCTGATACATTTATATATATATATATTATATAAGTGTAAATATGTGTATTTTTCTTTTTATTATGTCAGAATGTATTTTGTTTTGCTCCCTGGCAGTAAATTAATAATTTTTAAACAATCTTTTATTTTTGACTTTTTTATATGCTCACGCTCTCCTGGTATTATTATCACGCCCCCCAAGAAAGGGGTGCGCCCCCCAGTTTGAGAAACGCTATGCTAGGTATATCATAACATTGTTATGCACTAAAAATAGTATAATATATTTATTTCAACTGCAGAAACTGCTTTAAAAATCTTCAATCTAATTATAAATTAATTAAAATCTAGCTGATGAAAAATAAATATGGTTTCTTCAATTTTTTTTTAAATTTATCCTTTTAAGCACTTGGAAGTTATAAAAGAAAATCAGTTTTCATAATTTCCTGCGGGGATATCATATTTTCCAGGTGTTGCTTTTTATTCATAGAATACCTCATAAATTTTAATTTATTTAACAATGTGGTGTTCGCATATTCATTTTCTAAGATTGAAATGTATAAAGCTATCGAGGTCTACCATTTAGTTTTTTTGCTTTGTTTTGTTTGGCTAATGTTTGTGAAATAGCAGTTTTGATAAATTTTAAAAATGCATGTTAATTTAGTCCCATGCTAAATTTACTTAATGATCTTTGAAACTTTAACGCATTATTTTTTATCAGCATTTGCAACCGTATACATTAAACAATCATAATTCAAAATTATGAGTTATTCTAATGCATTTAGAAGTTAATTTCCTAAGCTTTGTTTGTCATAAGAATTGTAACTGTTTTTAACCTTAGTTAAGGAAAATAATTAAATACATAAATTGCTAAAAATAGCAGTGAAAGATAACAAGAGAAGAATGGCGAGGAAATTAATTTCGTAGGGATACATACATTTAACTAAAAAAAATGAACAAAAATATATCTAAGTAAAATCCTAAGTATATTACAAAAATATCATTGAATGTAAGGATGCATGTAAATGGTAATAGCTATATTCTAGGGGATAATTTTGAATATATTCACTTTGCACAATTCTTTATCAATCTTTTATTGAGGTATATGCTCAATTTTAAACCCATCAATTTTGAATAAAATTTATGAAAATCTTAAGGAAGATAGAATTTTTAATTTATTTTTCCCATGCATTTTTAAAATTTACTATACAAGTTATTTTGTATTTGTAAATTGATACAAATCTGCTACAATGAGCTAACTTGTAATTGAATAAAGTATGGTAAAAGTAATTTTTAGAACTAATTTATTTTTAAAGGTTACCCTGCAGTGTAATTAATTAATTTTCAAAGTAAACTCGTGTAAAGAACATGCCAATATTACAAATTCGTCTTTATGTTACCCTGGCGAGACATAGTTTTATGTATTTTTTAGCTTGTTAGATAAACTTTCCAATAATAAATGCCATACCGTTTTTACACCCTTGTTAGTCATCTCTTTCGGTGAGCACATTTGTATGTCATTTACGATGCTGTAAAATGAGGTATGTTGTAACTCTAAGGAGAATAACTTCGTATAAAAATTTCGGTAAATAATTTATTTAATTAACTTTTTAACCAATAAGTATCATACCCTACTTATAAATATGGGAGAAAAATTTTATGTGTAAAATATATATTATTAAGTAGGCTTTTTACTTTGTGTTAAATCTTTAAAATTTTACAAGATTTATAATGCCTTTCATTATCGATATATTCATATAACAGGTAATTAATTATTATTAATGAAATATTGAACCTTCCAGGAGAGTATGCAATACCTATATATAATCATTTCCAACTTTTATTAAGGTGTTTTTAATATTTAATATTATTTATTATAAAATGACATTATTGCAGTATAAGTAGAATTGCAATGTTAAATTGGAGAAATAGAATAAATAAATAAATTACCTATTATAGTCAATGCTCCAAATCCTAAGTTAGTCAATTTATAGTTGACGAAATCACAGAATAAGCCTTAAGCATATAAGATATCATAATGTATCAGTTCTTAAATATTTTTATTAAGCTTATAAGTAATAAAAATAGTTGTCTTAAGCGCATACGAATGTTAAATGAATAAGATGATTATGATACGAGCAATTTGCCGTTTAAATACATAGGTATTTTTACCGTTTAAATGCACGGGCATTTTTTTTTTGTATTTTTTAACTGTAATTTTGCCTCTGAACACAGTCATGGATCTTCAGGAGGTCAGTTGGTTTCAGAAGAATGCCAGTTGGGGAGATTCCAGTGAGATAAACAAGATGTCTTGTTAAATGGAAAGAGACACCGCCCAACGCCAACCACCAGCGTTCGAGATTTATTCTGATATTTACTGTGCCAAATTAAAGATTTTATAAGAAAAATACTAAGCACAGCCATTTATGTCTATCATTCATCAAAAAATAATAAAAAAAATCAAAATTTTTAATTTCTAACACTAACGTCGGCTTTATTTATAAAGCGATGCATGCTAAAAAAGTATAAGAAGGTACTAAGTTTAGTACAACTGACAGTGCATTTCCGGCACTTAGTGGATTTGGTCACAACGCGGTCCACAAGGATCTATCCGTGGAGATAAGGTGACCTATTTCATATCGCAACATAATAATGATAATAGACACTTTTGGAAAAAATTATTCCAGCAACCAAGAGCTATAACTAAAATTTATCTTATCACTCTTACAAATAACTGCCATCCAGACCATCAGATAAATAAAATGTGTCCAGGGCATACAATTAATCAGTGAGCTATTAAAGACAAAATCGAATTTCTTCAAAGTATAATCAGCAATTTTAAAGGACAAATGAATAATTGATATCATTGTGTGTGTACTACTTCTGTAAATGTCACGCCTAAATCACAAGAAGCCTCGCGGAATCACAGTTTTACTAATAATAGGTACTACAATAATTATAAATATGTTTAAAAAATCTTCCTATGAAAATGCAGCAAAAACTGCTCAAAATGAGGGCATCACTTGACAATATATCCAAGTGATCAAACTCACCCTGAACTCATCAAAATGAAAGAAACACTCTCCAATGACAATAAAAATAAAAGTAAAATACATTTCAACATCTTTGATGCTATTTTCAAATATATGAACAATTTTCAAAAAAATTAATTTATTGAATAAATATCTAGCGTCATACTTTACAAAGATCTCACTTTTAGACAATATACACTTAAAAGCCAAAACATTATGACCACCTGCCAATAACGAGTCGGCCCGCCTTTGGCACGCAACACAGCTTCAACCCGCCTTGGAATCGATGCAACAAGTCCTTGGTAGATGGCCGGGGGGAGACAGATTGTACTAGATGTTTAGGCAACAGTCACGCAAATCTGAGATATTGCGAATTGGTGGTCTTTGAACTCTGAGCGGCCGTCCCATGGCAT